>JAMQGT020007758.1:0-71914 GCA_024447675.2 Pterophyllum scalare | reverse complement strand
TGTATTGCTAATAAAATAAAAAATTTAAATAAGTGGTCGTACACAAAAGGGCATGTGAATCAGCAAATTCCAAAAAAAAAATGTATGTATGAAGTTTCTCAGATTACTGAAAAGTCTGTGCAGGCTAAATGTCATTAGATGCCACAGGAAAAGCGTAAGCACTCCCATAGAATAGACTGTTTTTTAAATATATATATATATATATATATATATATATATATATATATATATAGTGCTTTTCTACTGTACTTGAGCACTCAGCAGCACTTTATACACCATGTCTCATTTACACAAGCACTTCAGTAGGTGACCTGCTCCACCTCCTGAGCCTCAGCCACATTACATGCTGACATGGCACGTAAAGCCACGTGTGGGAGCGCTCATTTGGGAAATGCTCATTTGCATTGTTTTGGAACAAATGACCGATATTGTCATTCGGATCGGAGGACATGTTGGCACTGAGAAAGGGTTAGGTTTATTGTGTGTACAGTCACTGCAGTGTCACCATAGATCACGATGTCTTCCATTGGTTTCTTCAGTCTTGTTTTGAAGCCTCAAGATGAGCTTTCTTTGTTGCAAAAAAACTGAATATGAGGAGGAGGGGTGGGTTTGACTGAAACCGCTTGCTCATTGGCTCACAACTTGTGAGTCCATAGCCAATCAGCGTGCAGTTTCATACCACAGATGACTGTTCCTTTAGGATCAAAGTAACCAAGTGAACGAGAACAAAACAGACTTTATTTATTTTTTACCTTAATATGACCCCAAATGAGACTATAAACTCAACAGGCAAGTGTTACAGAGTTCGAGGCAGAAAGCTGTTTTCCCATAGACTTCTATAAGACCAGAAGTGTTTTTGCAGCCACAGCTATCGCCATCTGTTGGCCTTCGTACAGAATGCAGGTTTAAAGCACTTCCTCACTGACTTCATTTTTCCAACCTGGACTACGTCTGTGTTTTACACACTGTGGATGGACCCATTGGTATCCCCCATTTTAAAGTGTAACATTATTTCCCTCACAGTTTATTTACTTGTTTATTTAGGTTTATATAATTAACAGAATGATCTGGGACCTGTTTAAGAATGTTGGTATGTTTTCATTACATTCAGTTTTAGTTGTTGTATTTTTATGTAAGTTTTTATGTAAGATGTTGAGATCTTTATGGGTTTTATTTTGTTTTTTGTTTCTTTTTAAGTCATGTTGTGTCAGCGATGCAACTTTTACAGATAATTCTTTTACAACAGTGTGTGAAAACTATGTGAAATCTGGTGTTTAACATTGGTTGCATCTGCAGTTAGCATTTCTCGAGTGCAGCTGTCATTAAAGAGGCCTTGAGTTTTAAGCGGAATTATGACATATCGCAGAACTGACATATCGCCATTTTACTGTGCAGACCTGTCTGTGCATACTTTACCATTAACAGATTAAAGCCATAAAAAACATTAGTGTAAGTAGAAAAAGAGCTAAATTCACCACCTGACCTTCACAGACAGCTTGATTTTCATTTACACATCCTGTCATATTTTTTTTCCTTTCTTTCTCACCAAGGGAGAAGCTGCAGTGTACTAATGACAGTATAGCAGAACTGTAATCACATGTCTGTGTTGATCAGTAGATGCCCTTCTACTCTGATCTTGATTAAAGATTATACACTTATTAATATCTGCTTTTGCTTGACAAGCCAAGTGTGTATCAACAAAATACATCGCGTAGGGCTTTGAGAATGAGAGAGAGTGTTAGTGTGTAATGAGATAGAAGGGAGAGAGGGGAAAGAAACAAAACAACAACAAAAAAAAGATGGTTACACTGAGCGGTTGCCATGGAAAGAAGGAGAAATAGAAAACAAGAGGGAAGAAAAACAGAGGAGACAGAAAGTAAAGGATAAATTCCCGGGAGACTATGTTAAGTTGTATTGGTGTGTGAGCTTGTCACTAATAGTGTCCCTGCCATGGTTATGAGAGCTGGAAATACTTTGGTGCTAATAGACAGATTATGGAAAGAAACGAAGCATGTCCTGAAATCCTCTTAGCAAGGCTTCACCTTTTTATTTATTTATTTCCTGCCATATTCCTTTCTTTCTTTCTCCCTTTCTCTCTCCACTCCGCTGGCCTTGGCATTGTCTCGTTGAACGTGTTTCATGTTTTGTTGGCGCTTGGCGGGTAGTGTCGCTCTCTCTCCCTCGTTCTCACTCTATCCTTTTTCTGTCTCGCACATTTTCAAAAGGCACTTTATTTATTGTCCCTGGGGAGCACTACATTATGCATTAACCTGTTCAATTATGCATTCATTTATGCAGCCATTGCCTTATGTAAATGCACTTTATGATTAAACAAATTGTTTCGCTGTTTGGCCGTGTGTTCCCCACGTCGAGTGTTTGCCAGTGACATCATGCAGCAGTAGCAAGAGACTCCATGCCTAAAGTGAGTACTGGATGTGTGAGTCTCAGTCCTGTTGGGCCTGCTAGACCGGTGAAAGGGCCTTGGAGATTGCAAAAGCACTGTGTGGGTTTCACAAACTGATACTGAGCAGGGAAATGCATAGGTTTCCTCACTTGCTTTCTTTGCTTTTCTCCAATGCAGAAGGCCACTAATGAGCCCAACTTGTGAAAAAAAGGCATCTGCTGGTCATGTTGGAACCAGTCTAATCATAGTGTTATACGTTTCCAGACATTCTATACTATATTAAAACCCAAGCGAGTGAAGTTTGCAAGTAGTTACAAGAATTGGTCCACAGTAATAGCTGTTTTTTTGTTCTTTTTATTTATTTATTTATTTTACAAAGTGAAGAATTTTCCAAGTGGCTTCATTCAAATGATATTTATTAACCTTTAAATATATGCATGCAGAGAGATGAGGATGCAAAGACAAAAAAAATGACCTCTTTGAATGCTTATGTTACCAGTTTCACCCAAGCTAGACTTTGTTTTCCTTCTCATTTTACTAATTTAGATCCTGCCTTAATTCCAAAAAGGGGATTCAAATGGTATGTACACTGCTAATATAAAATTATATGAAATTAATTACTTATTATATTGTTAAAGCACTTAGAAAATGAGCGAGAGAGAGAGTGAGTTCTGTGAGAAGGTCATTGCTGCAACACTAAATAAATAAACTATAGGAACTTAATGAAAGCCAACAGAGGAATTCACACAGAGTAAGCTTTTTAGCATGCTTTCACGCTCATACCGTTCTCAAGCATGAACCTTTCCAGAAATGTTACTGCAGTCTGAGCCGTTCCATTAGATACAAAATTAGTACATCCCCCTGAGTCCAGGATGAGTTACCAAGTTTTAAAAAAAAAAGTTTTCCAGGAAATGACAGACTTTAGTTTCAGATCTAACAAAATGACTCAATTAGATCAGATACTGGTGTATACACTAGGTGAAGTATAGCACAAGACATAAATCGCTTAAACTTCAAATTAGATTTTATGATAAAAAAAAAGAAGCATATCTTCATCCTAAGGTATCAACGTGTAGTCAGGGTCATCGTGGCTTTGCAAATGCGTAAAAACACATCTTGCAGTTCAGGGCCAGAAGTTTTACTTTTCTTGGCTTCGTTTTGGTCTAAAAGCAAACAGTGAAATCACCACGCTTACTGCAGCCAGCATAATATTTGTGCTTTAACAGGATCGGTTAAGTAGATGTGTGCCATAATGAAAGCGTATACTATGGCTATATCACTGTGTCAGAAAACATAAAACCCTGAAACAACAGCTAATTTAAAACAAATACCCTTTCAATGCCGGCAGAGGCCTTGAAAGTCTCCTGTTGACTAAAGACTAAGAGAGTTGCTCCAGACATCTTAATCACTGCTATATATAGCATTACCCCTATCTGACAAGAGAAATGAGCAGCCATTTAAGACAGATGAACTGTGTCTGGATGGTGGGTAGACTTATCTAAGCCACAGCCACACCTTTTGATCTACTCCAGAATCTCCCACTGGTTTCCATCTGATATAGGATATCTGATTTGCCCACACCACTGAGGAATGAGAAATTTTAGAGGAGAAAAGATGAGTGGAATATGCATTAAGACACCTTGACTATACAGTCACTCTATTTTTCCACCTCGCTTTTCCCTTTTTTTTCTCTATGCAGCCATTCCTCTATCACACGGTTGCAACGCAGTGACTGTTCTCTCTCTATTTCCTCCTTCTCCTCTCTTCACCTCTATCACTCTCTTACCCTGCCGTCTCCTGCGATGTGTCTCGCTCTCCCTCCATCTCTCTGTCTCTGCCAGGGTGTGAGTGAGTGATGGAGTTTTAGTGGACCCTGAGAGTGGTCCTGTGGTTTTTCAGTGCCACACATCAGAGGCAGAGCATTAGCCCTCTGCATGCTTCAGGAGTTTGGCTTGGCAGAGAACCAGGCCCTAACTACCTCCTCACTAGCACTCGCTGCCGCCAGAGCAGGCCAGACAAACTACCCTAGCCCCGCTCACAATATACGTGAAATTATGCTGATGTCCCACTGTTTATACTTATATTCATTAACTTTTATAAGGACATATGTGTGTTTTTATTGCATTAATTTTCTGACTGTACCCTGACACAGAATGACTTGAAGTAAGTTTTTATTGGCTGTCTTGAAGGAAAAAAGGGTCTCTATCTGCATAATATACAGTAAATCTTCATTATCCAAACCTCAGACTGAATGGTTGAAGGAGCAAGCGTAATGAAGAGAATATGCACAGCAATGCAAAGTTATAGTCTGGTAATTTTGAGAATTAATAATAAAGTTACCTGGGACTTGTGTCTTAAAGCTAAAAAAATTATGTGCACTTTATAAGAAAGGTGGTCCTGGTGGAGATAATAGAGCAAAGGAAGCATGGGAAGTACAAAGACAGGAAAATGGCTGTATGATTCATATAGTTTTACATATGTATATGCTGGTGTACAGCATATTATGTGCAGGAGAGTAAAACCTTTCAGAATGCCTGCAGCCCCCTGTGCAGTACTTGAAATTCCACACGCACTAAGTATAATTAAAAACAGGTGAACGTTGGTAATCTGATTTTAAAGCACTGCAGGGTCATGTAGTACATGAGTCTTGGATATGATCAAACATAAACATTCTTTCATTATTTGCCACATATTACCAAACCTGCTGTATCAAAACTGTACCTTTGGCAGTTCTGGCATTCCCTCTTCTTGCAGATATATCTAAAAGCACTCTTACTGTATGGCTGTTACTGGACATTTCTTCCTGCCCTTCGACCCCAGGTCATTAAAACAAACTCTCCATCGTTACAGAACCACAAACAAACAAGTGACTTTTTTTTTCTTCAGAGACATATTTTAACATTTTTTTATTTATTTTTTACTCTGGCTGATGGTCTGACAGAAATAGAAGGGGCGTCAAGAGTCACCACAGCAGACAGATAGCTTCAGGCTGTGGCACGCACCACCTGCACTGCCTGTGCATGTGTGCGAGTTTGTGCGATTTTGTGTCTGATCTGCGGCTGTGAGTGCATACGATCAATCAAAAAAAAAAAAAACCTCATTAAAGTTTGTATTTTAAATAAATTATTTTATTAAAATGTAATCACTGAAGCACTGGTGTAATATATATTATTTCCAGTAAAGGACAGGAGGGAATGCGCTCTCCACACATCATGGTCCAACTAATTCTGGGATATTACATTTGGGTAATTTTGAAACAGCTCTCTGGTGGTAGTTTTGTAGCAGAATAATTTATCAAAACATTTTATACTGTCCCGCAATTGATTGTGACCACTAAAAGATGCAATACTTAGGCATGCAGTATGCATGAAATTATGCTAATGCATAACACTAGCATTCATAAACATCTGCATATTGATGTGTACAGTATCTCCTATTTGATTACATTAAATCTAATGAGAGCAGAGAAACAGAATGATTCAAAATAGACACAGATATGAAATATGGAGCACCTGCATTTTCATTATTGTATTTCATTGTAATAAAGTGTACATACTATATGTATAGAGTATAAAAGTACCACACATACATTAGAACTTCAACACTCCAAATTTACTTTCTGCAAAAGTCCACATGAGTCGAATGATTTAATAGAGAAGCATATGCAGCTGTGCGTAGCACATATGCTGAAACACAATATTGTGACACATTAAACTTCAACTTGTACTTCACCAAGATTTTGAATATTTCTGAGTCTTTTTCTAATTTTGAATCAAATACGTATCATTATATGCCATTTATCATGTGTAGTTTTATCATTTCAGGCAATTTGCAGTAATAATTTGCAATGAACCCTAATGCTAATTTAAGTTTTGTCTTTATACATTTGAGTTAGTCATTTAAACTGATGAATTTTTCTTGATTTTTGAATAGTTAGGCCATTTGCCGCAGGAAAGTTGGCATATTGTATTAAGTTAAAGCTATAGCTGTCGGTTAATACTGCTTAACTGGATGTTTAGTTGTACACACACACACACACACACACACACACACACAAATGCACAAGTTACAAACGTTCAGTTTGCTGGTGACACCTCAGTAGTCGCATGCTTGGCCATATATCTGTGATAATGGTTGCTATGCTGATGATCAGAGCTATTTACTTTAAATGGGTCATTATCAGTAGAAGACTACCGTGTGATGGTGATGAGGGCTTTGACAGATATATTGCTAAATGCGAATAGGTACTGATGATGAGCCACAGAAGTGTGCTACTGGTCTGTGCTTTCATTCGCTCCTTGCGTCTCTCCACTTCATTGTCGCTTCACCTCTTTGTCCTTTAGCTCAATTTTCGAATCACAAGTCAGGAGCAGTCAAGTGCTGCCATTCCGGTGCACAACAGCGTGTCTCAGGATTCAGGGGAAAAAGAGAGACAATAGAAAAGACAATGGGAATGTATTAGTAACACAAAGTCTGTGCTCTGTTTTTATTGAATTATGAAGAATTTATGATAGTAATTTGATCTGGGGTATCACTTTCAGCTAGGCTCTTGTTCTGCATGTTTAAGATATAGTGCAGCGCTTGGATATCTGTCTCTTTGGGGAGTTGGCAAGGAGCAAAGCATGCCGTGTGATGCTCTGCTCATCCCAATCACAGCTTTGAGTCTTCAAAGAAAATATGATGACTCAAATTCATATTTGACACGGTAATAATAAAACTACTTAAAACTATAAAGTCTCTCCCAATTCCCCCATTTTCATAAGCCCATGTTTATCTCCCCATTTTAATTAGCAAGTGGCATTAATTTCTGCTTTTGCTTTTATCACCAATCATTTACAAGCACAAGGATGATCATGTGAAAATTACCGAATTATGGAATACATTCCCTAGGTTAATTAGGTTGTTCTTTTTAATTAGAATGTAATTGTGTGAATTGGTGTCTTTTCAAGGGGAAAGACAGGCCATCAGACAGCACAGGCAGTCCAGTCTGTCAGTAAGTCTGAGACTGTGGGCAACAGTGCCCTCTACATGTCAACAATAGAACCACATTAGTGTACCGGCTCTGGCCTTCTCTGTCTGTCAGTAGGATGGTTTGTGTGTGAATATTTGTGTGTCTGTGCGCACATGTGTTTGTGTAACAGGCCTACATGGAAAAAAAAAAGTGAAAAATGGTCCATTTTAATGATTCATCGCTGAGTCATAAATTAAACTGAACACTCATGGAACAATATCTATTTTCAGCCGTTTATGCTCGGACATACTTATGATGTTAGGTAACAGATTTTTTTTCCATCTAAAACTGATCTTTTGGACTGGCAATTGTTTTCCCATGAAGCATGAAGCCACGAGGATTCTTGATTTGGGCGTATTCCTAGGAAAAAAGGTTTGAATTTAAATGTATAAGTACCACCGTAAGTACAACAACCGAAGGGCCTCACAAAAGTATTGCATCTGCGCATGTGCGGACATTGTTCTCTTCCTTTGTCTATCTGTACATATACCACTGTGTATGCGCCTACAGCTTATACACCAGCTTAATCATTCAGTGCAGTCGCTCGCCCTCCATCACGCCCACAAACAACAAACATAGTGGACCACAGGTAAACAGCACTATCTCTAGGCCAATCCCTCACATGGGGTAAGGCAATTACAAACTCTGCATGTCACCACACCATGCCGCCTACATTGCACACACTTACACACACACACACGTCTATGCACATACCTGAAGACACACCCCCTGTTTCGAACCAGCCTGCACACTTTCTCAGCATTTCATCCCTCTCTCATTCCTTCTCCCGCCCGCTCTGCGTGTCATTCTCTGTCACTCGCCTTGTGCAAAATTGCACCGAGGCGAGCTGCCACAGTATTGAGGAATAGTGTCATATACTGGCAATTTCCTCCCTAGGTGTCAGGCATACTTTACCTTAATATGTCTGCAGCGACTCTTAATAAAACAGTCTTGTCTATATACATATCTCTACCGCAGCCTGGCCTGTGCCACACTGCACACGGCACTCAATAGCATGCTGTTAAATATTTACCTCCGCTGAATGTCAATGGAGGAGGACTAGGTGGAGAGGAGAGGAGACAGAGGAAAGAAATGGAAAAATGTGTCCCCGGTTGGTGTTTTAGCTGTCTGGATCTGTTGCATGGAGAAATTCCATATCAGCCAGGAGAATGTTTTAGGATTTTGTGACGCCATATCAGTGTAGTCTGCTTGCTTGAGAAGGGGAGAGAGAAAAAAGGCGAGAACTGGAAATTGAAAAATAGTGGGATATTTGTGATTCAGACAGAAAAGAGGAAGTATTTGGATGCACAGAATTTTACTGTGCATGTCTGCCTTGTGTTCACGATCTTAAAGTCACACGCAATGTGCCAGAACTCTATGTACCGACGAGCCTTTGACTCAAAAGAACAGTAGGTCCCTTGCGGAGAGTCTGGCCAACACTTTTCAGTGCTAACTAAGACAGGCTATTGTGGGTTTGGATCAAGACGTACATTGTATGATTTTGCTGCTTCTTCTAGTAAACTTAATTTTATACCCCGCATATTCAGTTCTCACTCATACCCAGCTGCTGGGGGTAGTTTGGAAAGGCACGAGGGGGATGAAGAACAGAAACAGACATATGACATTTGACCTTAATTTCCAAGGTAATGTCAGGGATATTGGATGTCACAGAGCTCAGACATGTCTTGGTTTATGGCTTGTCGTAGCTTGACTCTGGCTTCTTTCAAAGTCGTCACATGTGGAGAGCTAAAAATAATGCAATATAGCATGTGCATTGTATTCAGCGAGATAACACAAGAAGTGCTGGGAATGTGTCCTAGCTTTCAAAGCCAGTGGTAAGCTGAAATAATCCTGCTGCACTTGCAGTAGTTGCCCTGAATAATCACTAATACTGTGGCTTATCAATCCACTCAGAGCACGCACCCTTGATGGCTTCACATGGAAATTGAAAATGCACTGTCCAACCCCACGAACTTTATCACTTAGCAGGAGTATTCATTTGAGTGAAAGTTAGAAAAGTATCTCCTGGATGTTAACTATGTGGCAGGTGATCCTGATAATAATCATGAGCTTGAAGGAAGGAAAGCTAACATCTCCTTTAAGTGCAGATTTTCCAGCTCAGACTTAGAGTCAGAAATATTCTCTGCGAGGAGGGAAACAGAAAAAAGGGAAGAAAAACGGCAGCTGGGTTTTTAATGACTTTCTGCACATTAGAATAATCTGTCATTTCAATTAGCGGGATTGTCATCTATGAGATGTCTCCCGCTGCACCCATACATAGACACACCCACGCGTGCGCGCATACACACACGCATACCACACATACCTATACCTTGAGGTTGTCATCTGTACCCCTCATGGGAGTGAAGCAGGGGTGTCAAAGCATCCCCCCCCCGCACTCTCCCTCCCCCAACAGCGTCACCACCACCACTGCCATCACCACACACACAGACACACCACCAACACCACCACCACCACAACTACACACACCATCCTTAAAAAACAAAGCAAGGTTTCAAGGGAAATTGCTTGACAGCAGCTTAAAAGCCAGTCAGGAATAACTTATCAGGCGAGGGCTGCCATCGTGCCTCGCGGGGTCATTTTCATTACGATTACTTTACCCTCCTTAACTCAAAGAGAGTGAAGAGAGAGAATGAGTAAGAGAGGGGGGGGGCAGGGTTGGGGGAGTACAGGTGGTAGTGGTGGTGACGGCAGGGGAGGGGGTAAACTCTTCAAGAAAGATAGATAGAGAGGAAGCTGAAGTTTCAGGAAGTGCTTAACTTTTACTTTTCTTCTTTTTTTTCCACTCTCTGGTTTTAAAACTTGTCTCAGTAATGAGCTTACATCTTCTTTTTTTTTTCTGCTGCTCACTATATACAGAATGTCATCTGCTGTTTCCTCTCTCCTGCATGTGGGGTGTTTTAAGCTGTGGGAAATAAAGGTGAACAGTTTAGATGATTCCTTCTGTTGTTTCTGCTTTTTTTTTTTTTTTTTTTAAAGAAAAAAATTTTATACAGTGGAACATATTTGACCGAAGACCCCATTTGCCCAAAGGGCTGTTACTGCCTTTGATAGAGTGTGTGCAACAACTGGGATTTCAAGCAGAGAAAAATAACTTGCCCTCATGTCCAGTGGAGTAATTTCATTAAACTTTTCTGTTTATTGAGGATTATTTGACCCACTTTTAAACTGTTATTACTTCTATATAATTATGTTTTCTAGGTTAAGGAAGCAGATATTTCTTTTTTTTTCTTTTGTACCTCTAGGCAATTAAGAAGCTTCTAGAGAATAAGAATATATGGCATGTAGGGATGATGTTATGATTGCTAATTATGCTCTGATGCGGCCCTGAGAAATGCTCTGTGTTCTGGCTTATGTCCGGCCAGCTTTGCCAGGCCCAGATAATATTTATGAAATGTAGACATTCTTGGGGCTAAAGCAGAGTCTTTATAATGGGAGACAGATGGGATCTGCTTTGGATTAAGAACATCGAGTCCACTATCTGTGGGAACACCTTCTCTCTCCGTATGTGTGCACTTAAATGTGTGTGCATGTTTGCCTCAGTAGGTTTGCATCTGTGCGTATGTGCACGTAAGTGCTCACTCATGTGTGGATGCGTGTGCGTGTGTAAATGCAATTGTCTTTGACAGCCGCAGCGTAGTTATTTTTTAATGCATTTCTGAGTTATGATAACCATCGTGCAGTCTGCTCCTTCCAATGGCTTATATATCTGACAGTGGAAATGGGAGTAATTGTACAAAAACGCTTCTCAATAACAACAAAAAATCCCTTACAATTACATAGCTGGAGTTCATTTGGGCCAGAACTTTGTTATTGCCAACAACTAAGGGAATGTTTCGGAGTAAATGTTTCTTCATTCCTGATTCATCAGAAGCAATGAACCTCCAGTACCTCACAGAGATGAAGAGATATGCAATATGAAGGCAAATTGCAGATAATATTCCCCTGACAAGCAAAAATATAGTATATGGTGTATTGTTTACACCACTAACATGCCATCCTAATGCCATCTGCCGACGCACTACTCATAAATCCAAAGGCACAGGGGTTAGTTCAGTGGGCACGATGTACTGCTGTCCATTATTTGCGCTTATTGAGATTTAACTATGTCAGTGTGACTTCCACAAAGGGTGAGATCAAGTAAAGGCACGTTGTTATGTGAGGTGCCATGACAGAACTGTATTATGTTCATTAGATTCCAGAAAACAAGATGAGGTTTCAGAATTCACATTAAAGATATGACACCAGGATATAACCTACATGACTGTCTATCACTCTTTCTCATTCTTTATCGCTCTGCTTTTTCTTTCCCCCTTTTCTCTTTTTCCCACTGTGCCTGCAGGTTTCTCTTTCGCTCTCCCTCTTATCATTTCTCTTTTCTTTTTTAGTATTCCCCTATCACTCTTACTTCTTCTCTGTGCTCTCTTTCTTTCCCTCTTTCCTCTTCTTCTTTCTCTTTTTCATACATCTTTGCTCCCTCTAGAAAAGGGATATGAAAAATAGCATGTTTTGATTATATACTGCTCAACACTTTTTAATCAGAGTATAACATCAAGTCAGTTAAACCTCTAGGATATTGATCTGGTCAGTTAACCCTTTAAGAAGTCTGCCAGACCATATGTTTGCATTTTTGTAGGCTGTAGTACCATTTTGTGGAATATTTCAACTTACTATACATCAATAGAATCTTTGTAACCCAAATTCTAATATATATGAAAGAAATCCATAGTAACTCAAGAAAGTAGCTAAAAAGTGCACTAACCCACAAGGGAATTGAAAATTGTTTTTTGTATCTACATATTTTGCTAGATACAGAAATGTCATAGCTGTAAATCCTAATGAAAACTATCAAATACATGGAGTAGGTTTTGTTGTTTGCGCTTTTTACGTGATTTCTGCAAACCCGTTAGAGGAAGGATTTAGTGCCCTGGGACACGCTGAATGCATGATATGTAAGTGTAAATTCTCTGGTTTTGTATGAAAAAAAGAATTATTGCCCTGTGGTATGTGGTTGCAATGCAAACTGGCATTTAAAAACAGTTACGCAAATACACAAAGGGCTACTTAGCAGAGAGGGTTGTTTCAACTGCTTTGGTGATAATGAAATTAACTATTTTTCACTAGTTTTGCATTTAGGTAGGGTCAGTGTCACTACTGGTAGCATGAAGATATATGTGGACCCTACAGAGGTTGCACAGACAGTCCAACTACTCTAGGATGGCACATAAAGATGTGCCATTGCCAGAAGGTTGTGTCTCTCAGCACAGTCTCAAGAGCATGGAGGAGATTCCAGGAGATAGGCAGATCTTAGGAGAGCTGGATAGGGCCGGAGAGGGGCCTTAATCCATCAGCTGGACCAGTATCTCCTCCATTGTGCAAGGAGGCACAAGATGAGCACTGCCAGAGCCCTAAAAATGACCTCCAGCAGGCCACTGGTGTGAATGTCTCATTGTTTTTATCAGAAACGTACTTTATGAGAGTGGCCTTAGGGCCTGACGTCTAGTGGGCACACTGAAATTCTCTGAGAAAACAAAAATTAATCAAAGAGAGCATTCAACCACTGAAACAAATTTCTCTGTTCAGAAATGCAAGTAGATAACTGTAATTTGGAATCCATCCATCCATTCATTTTCTTCTGCTTATCCAGGGCCAGGTCATGGGGGCTGCAGCCTAAGCAGAGAAGCCCAGACCTCCCTCTTCCTAGCCAGCTCCTCCGGCTCCTCCTCACCCTATCTCTAAGGGAGAGGCCAGTAACCCTTTGGAGAAAGCTCATTTCTGTCACTTGTAGCCGCAATCTCATTCTTTTGGTCACTAGCCAAAGCTCGTGACCATAGCTAAGGGTAGGGATGTATGTTGACCGATAAATTGACAGCTTCACTTTCACGCTCAGGTCCCTCTTTACCACGACAGACCAGTGCAGCATCCACATCACTGCAGATGCAGCCCCAATCTCCCATCACTTGTGAACAAGACCCTGAGATACTTAAACTGTAAGGAAGGAGGCCGTGGACTAGTGAGTTGTCAGAACCACTATCCAGGATAAAACAACAAAGATTCATGCGTATATCAGGAAGACGGGTAGAGGATAAATGGATAATGTCCTTGGTGAATAGGAAACAGAAACCTAAGAGGGAAGAGGAGCAAGAACAGGAACCATCATGGGAAGACAGGCCCACAGCACGGCATGTACCATACAGCAGATTCCAGGAATTACATCCGAGATCTCTGTCCTGAAGAGCGCAGTCCTAGAAACAGCTAAGATACTGCGCAGGACCCTCAAGCTCCCAAGCCTCTGGTAGAGGACCCAAGCTTGGAGGACAAACAAAGATCGCCCACAGGGCGAGGGGGGAATTTGTGTTCTTTCATTCTTTCATGCATATAACCTCTAAACTGCACACTCTGGTCTTTCAGCTAGAAGAGACAGAAAATGGAGTAAAAACTCAGATGATTACATTACTATTGAACACGGCTCAGGTTTAACCAGCAAAACACTGCTTCTATGAAATACAGTGGCTGAAATTTATAAAGACACTAACACTCCCTACCAGAGGTAAGGAAACCAATATTTTTGAAAATGCTTTTTCTTGTTTGAACTGCTTTGAGATTGCTGGACTTCACTTTTCCTTCTCTACAAGATCCTAAGATATAAAAACATCTTTTGTAACTTATAAGACACGTAAGCTTTTTAAGGTGGCTCTGTAAATACTGTATTTTTGAAGACAGAAATGTCCATCTTTGGTTTCAGCAGAAACAAGAGAAAGGAAAGAAGGATGAATTGAGTCCTTTTTGCCACATATTAATACTCATCCTGCACCAAATTGAGCAGATGGAAATTAAGTGAATCTGGTAAGGCCATATTAGTCCCATTTGGGTAAATGTCATTGAAAAGATAGTGAACAGAGCTAAGTCAAATGGCGCTTTGAGCCTAGTGAATTAGGCACAGTTAGGGATTAGCCCACAATGGGGGTCAATTGATTAACAGTGTTAAATACAGTGTTAAATGTTGGAGTTTGAATAAAGAGAACAGAAAGGGGAAAAGAGGGAGGTTCACACAACTTCTTTGTTTTTGTTTTGTTTTTTCCCTCACAGGTCAGTTTTGCATGATTATTTTACCAGCTGATATGGTTCCTTCCCTTCTGAGCTGTGATTCCTGGAATATCAAAGACTTGGATCTTCCTTCTTTTATCCTTCCTTTCCTCTTTCCTCCTAGTCTTTTATTCTTTTCTCCTTCTGCCGTATCTCTCCTGTCATATCCCATCTTTTGTCATTTGCCTGGTTTCATCCCCCAACAATGGGGGTGAAAAGTCACATTTTAGCTGGAACGTTTCATGTTGCAAAGCGCCAGCCGGTGTAATCTTTTTTTGCAGAGGTGAAAACATCAGGCTGCATTTGCTGCACTTCATGTATGTAAATCAGTACAGTGATGCACACCTTCTGAGGCCAGCTAGATGATGCATTTAGACTGCTTAGGGAGACTGATACAATGTAGAGCTCTCAGTGTTTATGTGTATGAGTATGTGGTTTTGACTGTGCATGAGTGAGTGTGGGTACATGTGTGTGTAGGCCCATGTTTATACCCTTTAGTGACAGCCTCAACATAATCTGAGCTTGCTCTACAGGCATGGTGGGATGATACTTCAAAGTAAGTACCTGCTAACAGACATTAGTCCATGTAAACAGGGCATACTCAACCTAAGCTGGGTGCTCAGTACAACATGTGTGTATGTATAAATATTTCTTGTTTGTGTGTGCATATGCAGGTGCAGTGTCATATTAATGCAACAAGACACTGTTGCGCAGTGTAGTTTTATTTCTCTGTGCATAAAATTATGTTGTGTGCTGGACAATTCAGCCTGTATACGCAAGTGTGCCAAGAGCTAGGTGTAGTAGTGTGTGTGTGTGTGGTCTAAACATGCGTGTGGAAAGATGGAGACAGTGTGAGAGAATCTGTTCAGCTTCTTGAGGCAGAGAAATAAAGAAGGACTGAGCATTCAGGTGTGTAACAGTTTGCCATGTTTTACTGCAATGAAAACCCTATAATAAAAAAAAGCAAGAAAAAGATGACTTTTTATAACTTTAGACGGATCCTGCTGGTTATTACAAGAGTTCTGACTGTGCGGCTCTCACCAGAATTCTGAGACCAAAAAGGTCAGGCCAAAAAGCCCAAATAACAGGGACTACACCATGTCTTTTGTATCCTAGCTTTAACTATAAATACACTTAAGTATTAATTATACTGCTTATTTGCTTTGCAATGTATGTTTTTAAAAAACAAACAAAAAAAAAACATGATTGCCACCTCAGTTGTTTTCCTTTGAAACAACTTTGTACATAAAAGATCGATGTAGCCATCGATGCATTACCATTTTGAATCCTTATCCTAAACTTAAGCTAACATTACTTCAACATAAACCTTATCCTACCCTAACAACACTAACTTGGTGACATAAGATCATGTGTCAGGGCGTAGAAAGTGCATAGTGGAAAATCTGTCACCTCTGATTTTATGTCCAGGACTTAGGCAAGACAAAACAGCATTGTATTGCATTGGTGGAGGACATTTAGTACATCACATTCTGATACTGGAGTTAACTGCTAATCACAGACTTGCAGTTAACATGAGCTGCACTGACTGTCTTTCAATTACCTTAACCACCCCATTGTTACCAGCACAGATATTCGAGATTTATTTTGCCATAGGAAATTGTGTTATTCACTAGGTTGGCTTTTTTTTAGTATTTAACCAAGACCACAGTCTTTCCCAGACCTTAACAACTGAAACATAAAATGCTGCCCTATGCTTTTGCTGCTGGGAGGGACAATGAAAACAAATCAAATATATTACCACTGAATACTCACGTTGACTGGCCACTTTATTAGTGACACTTGTCCAGGTGAGCCCTATTTTCCTTCAGAACTACTTTAATTCTTCATGGCATAGATTCAACGAAGAATTTGGTCAATATTGACATGATCCTGTCACACAGTTGCTGCAGATCTGTCAGCTACATATCCATGATGCAAATCTCCTGTTCCACCACATCCCAAAGGTGCTCTATTGGCTTGACATCTGATGATTGTGGAGGTCATTTGAGTACAGTGAACTCACTGTTGTGATCCAGAAACCAGTTTGAAATGATTTAAGCTTTGTGGCATGGTGCATTATCCATCAGAAGATGAGTACGCTGTGGTGATAAAGGGATGGATGTGGTCAGCAACAATACTCAGGAAGCTGTGGTGTTTAAATGGTGCTCAGTTGGTACTAAACGGCCCAAAGTATGCCAAGAAATGAACCCCCGCGCCATGCAAACATTACCACCGGCTTGAACCGATGATACAAGGCAGGATGGATCCATGCTTTCATGTTGTTTATGCCAAATTCTAACCCTAACATCTGAATGTCGCAGCAGAAGGCAGTGTTTTACCAATCACTGCATACCTTGATTGTAATGAGCAGTTATTTAAGTTAGTGTTGCTGTCCTTTCAGCTTGAAGCAGTCTAAAAATACATACTAATGGAAATTAACTGTACTTGAATATGATTTTTAGAGGACAGGACATGATGAAAGAAAGATTGCCTGTCCATAGATAGATAGATAGATGATAAATAATAAACAAGGGAAACTGTATTAGAAACAAATTAAGACATCTTGTCTCTCTGATATTTATTATTTATTGTTTGTAAGAGAAATTTGGATTTAGGGCTCAATATGATTCACTGACTTATCTTATCAGTTAAGACAGATCATCTCCAAGTCCAGCACCTTTGCCCTATAGTTCACAATGCCGCTGACAGGATATATTTCAAGTGCACTTATCAAACACCATTATCACACCTTCCAATGCATTGATGGTCATCCAGCATGCCCAAACCAGCCGGTTCATCCCTCATAGCGTGTTTTTTTCCCACTGATAGAAATGAGAGACTAGATGTGAAGAAGGTGTAAAAAAATCACTCTGGCAGGCATCATTGCCACACCGAGACCTTTTTATATGATTTGCCTTTGTGTGTGACTTCCATCCAACATACTTTTGCACTTTCTCCTTTGAATCCCTCCTCTGTTCTTCTTTTCTGTCACTTCTCGCTTCCTCCCATGTCCCGGCTCGTCCCTTATCACTGCATGTTCAACACAGGCTGAGGGACTCCTCTCCCCTTTCTCCGTCCTCGCTCTCTCTTTGCCCTCCTCTTTCCTGCCAAGACAATAGGCAAAGAGGATAACCCCTTACTCTAGAATTAATTATCTGCCCCTTTAATTCTGGGCCACGCTGATTAGCTCTGTATGTAAAATGGAGTCCATATTAACATAATATTTGGCTATCTCCTCTAAGCTGAGGTCCCCTGACCTTTTCCACCTCCTAAGTCTCCCTCTCACTCTCTGTCTCTTCTCTCTCTCTCTCTCATCTTTTACTCTCAGGAGGTCCCTGACAGTCCCAGCCTATGAATGTGATTTGAAGGGGTAAATTAGATTTTTGCCTCTCTCTCTCTCTTTCTCTCACGTTTCCCATCCCTCCCTCCTTCTGTATGTTTATGAAACTAACGACAGTTCATTTCGAGGCCCCCAGCATAATTATGTGTGCTTTTTTCTCTATCATTGACTTCTCTGATGGCAAGGCTGATATGCTGTGTTAATATAAACGTTTAGCTGGGTTATTATGAGCCCTGAGAGTCATAAAGGACAGCCAACCTGCACGCTGATTGTCTCCCGTACAGGATGTCCACCTTCACTCTCTGCTACTATTCTTCCCTTTATCACTGTCCCCTGTCTCTCAGTTCCTAAATTTATGGCTATCTTGTGCCTTTTCTAACATTGCCTATACCCAGTCTAATTCCTCCCTTGCAGAATTGCAGAC
Source organism: Pterophyllum scalare (assembly GCA_024447675.2). Taxonomy (NCBI): domain Eukaryota; kingdom Metazoa; phylum Chordata; class Actinopteri; order Cichliformes; family Cichlidae; genus Pterophyllum; species Pterophyllum scalare. The sequence goes on along the minus strand of JAMQGT020007758.1, from coordinate 53,628 downwards.
ACCGGAGATTGCTTTCAAATCAACTTTCTTGAATAGCCATGAATGGATAGCACACTTAAGATGGCTGCTGTATGAATGGTGATAATGTCATTTGTGGAAATGAACATTGGTGTGGTGGCTTGGATCAGAAGAGCTGACTTGCCATTACAATCATGGCAGATTTCGCTTTTAAAAAAAAAGTTTTTAAAAATCTTTAACTCGTATTACTTTCTTTTACTTAGGTACTGTCGGGCTGCAATCAAATATTAATGTTATACTGAGAAATCTGGATGGTTTTTAAGTCAGAGTTTGTAAACATTTACACCTATTCCAGATTTTTTTTTTTCCTCTCTTGGCATGCCACAACGATCAGTTAGTTCTGAACACTTTACACTCTATACACTAATGTAAAAGTAATTTCGCAAATCTTTCTATGAATAACATGTTTAAAATGCATTATAGCCATTTTCACTAGACTTTATGTTGACTTCATTATTATTCAAAAAGTCAAAGGTTAAAAAAATACTTGTAGTGTCAGACATAGTGTGTTACAACTTGAGCTTTTCATAATGTTTTTTTTATGTCCTTTCCAAATGGACAAGAACCTGAGTCCTGAGTTAGAACGTGTAGTGTCAGCCTGTTAAAAAGATGCAGACAGATGATCTGATGTATCATAACTTATCAAAAACAGTTTCTAGAAAATGGAATAATATCATAAAAACATCATCAATGAGCTACTGTGTATTATTGTATATTTTAAGCAATGTCACAGCATTGCACGAGGTTTTTTTTTTCTCATGATGCTGTAACAGAGTTAGAAGGAACAATGAGCATTATTTGCTGGCTGTGAGAGAAGTGTAAGACAAAAGAAAAAAATTACAGTACAGGCTGATTGTTAAGGTGACCAGGTGGACTCTGAGGCAGGACTAAGAGGAAAGGTTTACAGATCAGGGAGGGGGAGCAGGTGTCCAAGGGAAACCAGGGGGATCCAGGGGGCTTCTTTAGTTGCAGAAGCTGAGCAGGTGAGTTCAGAGTGGGCTGTAAGATGTGTGAAAATATTTATATAAACACTGATTGATTAGAAATGCTGGCTGGATAGAAAAGGTGAAACTCACGTTATTAGACGTCTGGTAACGTATGATATGAGCTGTTCCAAATTGTTGAAAAGCTGCTCCTTATTTCCTGTTTTTATTCTAACTTTTATTTACCCAGTGTACTGTAGGTTATCTGAGCTCACATTCTCCCCATCAGAAACAAGAAATTGTTACCATTTTCTTCCTGAAAATTAAATAAATGCCTCTAGCAACAGAATTACTTGCTGTGCTGTGGTTCTTTTTCTGATCCGAAGGTCAGGACTTTGCAAGAATGTTGAACATTACTTTTTTGTTATACATAGTCACAAATGAGGAGTTTTCAGGCAACTTACATCAAACTGCGCACACGCAAAAACAAACATACTTGAGGCCTTTCCACCACCACTCAGTCACAGAGAATTAGTAAGCTGTTACAACTTCCACAATCTCAGCTAAGGAAGGTTTTTAATTGCCCGGTAGTGTGTGGGAGAGAACGTGTGTGGCTGCGCTCTCTTCATCCTACTCCTCAGCTCATTAGATGTGTGTGTAGTTCCAGCCCTGGGCAGGTAAACAGTCAGAAGGACATTAGCTTCCAATCAGCCTCCACTATATCACCTAGAAGTTTAATTAATTCCAATCCATAGGGCATGCAGTGTATGGAAAGTCTGTATTTCTATGTATGTGTGCGACTGTGCATGTGCATCTGTGTGTGTCTGTTTCCATTTAGACTCCCTTATAACCCTTTCACGGTCAGGTTGTCTAAAACTGCTGGAAAGGTCAGCACATAATCACTCTCTTTAGCCTGCCTCACATTTTAATTGACTATCTTCCCCCTGCACCCCTTCCTACACACACACACACACTTACTGTACACACTCCCCCATCATTACAGCCGGTATAGATCCCAGTATGAATTGATGATCTCCTATCTAAAGCCTAATCACTGTGCAGGACCTTAGGGAGACTCAGTGATCCGTTTCCTCTTCTACCACACCACAGGAATCTCACATTCACATGCTGAGCGTTTTGATGGGTAGAAAATGAGCATTCTACCTGGTTTAATATTGTAGTTCATCACAAGTCCTGTGAAAAATTGAAACAGACATAAAATGGTTCTTTGAGACGGGCATTAAGATTGGAGAGATTGGTTGAAGTAAATGATTAACTGTGTAATGTGAGGGCAAATTTAGATAGAAAAATCATGATGATTTGCCTTATATTGCCAAATAATCATACACAGTGGTTGCATATAGATGTAAGATGTGTGAAGTAAGGTGACGGCTCTTGGGTGCCCTTTCGTCACTTGCGTCTTTGTTAAAGTAGCTCTTTTTTATTTTATTTTTTTATTAAACACATTGCAGTACATGCTGGAGGCTCGATGTTTTACATAACACCAGTATACTTAACCTAGAAGAAGAAAGGTTTTGACTACTGATGTTAGCACGGATGCTTACTGTAGAAGAGTGTTCTGTAGTACAGTAAGCATCAATACAGTACAGGCTGACAGGCCAAGGTGTTTTAATCATCAGCCATGATGCTCATGCTTTAATGATAGCAACAGGCAAAAACATCCATCCATCCAGTTCAGGGTCACGTGGGGCTGGAGCCTATCCCAGCTGTCATAGGGCGAGAGGCAGAGTACACCCTGGACAAATCGCCAGCCCATCGCAGGGTCAACACAGAGAGACAGACAACCATTCGCACTCACGTTTATGCCTGTGAGCATTTTAGAATCACCAGTTAACCTAATCTCACTAAGTGCATGGCTTTGGACTGTGGGAGCAAACAAGAGTATGCGGAGAGAACTCACGCGGACAAGAGGAGAACATGCAAACTCCACACAGAAAGGTCCACGCCAAGGCGGATTTGAATCCAAGACCTTCTTGCTTTTTTAGCTTATTGTACTCTGCCTTTCACCCAATGATGGCTGGAATAGACTCCAGCCCCCCTGTGACCCTGAACTGAATAAGCAGAAGAACATGGATGGATGGATGGTTGGATGGATGTAGTGATAGCGGAAGTCAACTGAACATTTGGTCATGAGTTCTTTTAAAGTTCTGACAAATCATTTTTAAGACACACTTAAGAAAAGTAGCAAAATAATTATGTAATTAATCTCATAAGGGTTCAAAAAAGTCACATCTGTCTACAGAACATCATTTTTACTTTCTTTCCTAAAATAAAGACAGCCACCGACAAAATTATGGCGACCCCGAGAGACAGCATAACCCTGGGTGGCAGCTATTCAAGCATCTACATAATGCTCTTTGATGCACCATTTCCTGAAGGCGCAAGAAAGGACCTCTACACACACACACACACACATGCACTGACACACAATCGCAGCCTCACGCACACACTCTCGAACAAAGTAGCGATAACACAAGCCTGCTTTTGTCTCAGCCTTTTGGAAGTGGAGAAAAGGGGAGTGTGAAAATGAGTGCGCGAGAGAAAAGAAGCTCAGGATGAGGTGTGTTATTCAGGATCGCCACAGGGGGTTAGGACAACTAGGAGACCAGGAGAGTCTGCCCATTGTCTACACATGCCACACACACACACACGCTGGACAGAAAGCAGGCTCTGCCACAGCAAAACCCAATATGTTGCAACATTTGCCAAAGAAATGTGAAAATGAGTGTAAATTGAGGTTATTTTCTCCACCTCTCCCTCACTACCTCACACTTGTTATCCAGTCACCCTGAGAGGGGGGGTTCATTCTACACCCCCTTTCTATGGATGAGCACAGCCAGCGTATGCAGGTGCCTCCAGAAATGTAAGTAACAAACAGGGAGCTGAAATTACTTTTTTTTTTTTTTTTTTGCTCAACTTCTTTCTAACACAGATCTGCCATATGAAGATATGGACAAAACAGCTTGTGTACAGCTTAGAATTATCCATCGTCTCATAGTAAGGATTAGAGGAGTCTATATCTACTGAACTCCAAGGCCTTCCATACTGCTTTCTAGCTGCTACTACTAGAGATACATTTTATCACGAATCAGTGATCACTGATCCTTCTTAGAAATTTTAATCATGGCTTCAAATTCAGCTATGCTTGCAATGATGATGCAACTTTTAATGTTTGCACATCATACAGTCAAATCTGAGTGTGGGAATTCACCTTCAGCACTTTATATCATTTGTAAGCATTTGCTGTAGCCCTACATTAAGATCTACCCTCATGCTGCAGAAGCCAATATATTTCTACTGAATTTGTTAAAATGCCTCCAAAGCACCGCTTGTCAGCTCAGTGTTAACTTTAACATCATTATATTAATATGATGTAGTTGGAATAGATTATTTTAAATACTATTATATTTTTAACACTTTTGGATGTTTAACACAAACCTCCTGGAGTTTCCTTGTCTCCACTGTTTAGACAAAACACTGGCAAAACGTTTTATTCCGCTATCAGCGCAGTCAAGCGAACCCATTTCTTGCCGTAACCTGTCAGATTTTAAACGATGATAGAAATGTTTATTTTGAAATTTTGAAATTGATCAGACCAGAGAAGGTGCGCGATCAATCGTGGTTCCCTGTCCTGAACTGCTTTGATATATGACTCAGTTCAGTTTGCTTTTGCCTTTTCAAAGCAACGCGCAAGACATGAGAGGCAAAAGAGTTGTTGGGTATCGAGGCTAATAAACATCAACACATATCAGTTAATGCAACAGCTTTTCTTTCCTGTGCAGGGCTGTACAGAAAGAAAAAAATCACCCTGTGCCCCATCGCTGCTGAGAATCCTGTTTTGCACCTCCAAATGAGTTTGTTCATTGGTCAAAAAGAATTTTTAAGCAGCTCATGTGTAGTTGTTTGTGGTACATAAATATCAGCACCAGTACACGTATCTAGGTCTGAGCATATTGAATAATATGTTCGATGTACTGGATTTTTTTGTGTGTGTCATTAATAGTTATCTTTCATGACTGTTTGTAAAACATGCACCCACAAATTCAACTGGGAAAAACATTGGGAATGTGTGCTTTTTTTTTTCTCGGAGACAGCCTGATCAAGGGAGTCCACATGAAAGCCTCGATTCTTCATTGATTTCACCTTTTTTTAAAAAGCTGCAACTCTCCCGAGGGTGAGTTTCAGAATATGGGAGGTTAAAAAAAAAGAGCATTTGCAAATTGACACACTGATTGTGACCAGTCGGATGGAGCTCATTATTAAAATGCCATCCCTAATATTTTGTGCGCTCCCTGTTTATTAGCACAGCTGAGATCCTAATTTTAACTGTCTTCACACATACATCATATTAGAAGACACATACTCTTTTTTTTTTTTCCTTTGCTTGTAAGATACCCAGATACAAAGTGGGCACATGTAACGCATCTGGTTGCTTTGAAAACAAAGTTGATAAGGGTTGATAATGATATAGAGAACTACAGTGGAAACTGTCATCATTTGTTCTTTACATAGCATCTTCCAGTCACACAAATCAAAACTCCAAACCAGAGGCTCTCCATTTGTCTCCAAGTATTTTGATCATTCTGCTTTATCAGTTTCAAAGACAATATTGCCAGAAAAAAAAAAACATGTCACAAGAGCTCGACAATTGTGACACGTGGGAGAGAAAAGATAGAGCTTCGATAAAGGTATTCATTGTTGTTAAGCACCAAACACGCCTGTGTTCTCATTTTCTGCTTTGCTTTTGGCTTTTTCCCGCTGATCCGCTGCTTTAAGCAGGTGAATGTAATTTGTAAACGGTGACTTCTGTCAGGTAAGTTTCTGTCATTTGTGAAGTAAAGGAAAGAAATATCTTTGAGTTGCAGCTATGGTAACTCAGTCCAAAAGATTCCCTAAATTAATTACTTTTTAAATACATTTATTAAGGTTGTTGTTGAAGTGTGTATCGTTATTGAAGTATACATTTGAACTTAAACAAATTCCTGAGTTAAATTGAACTAAAGTATTAGCAGCCCAACCAGGTAAATCGCTACAGTGGTCTTGCACATGGTGGCCCATGGTAGCTAGACTGATATTCGCAGCCACACAATCATTGGAAACCACATCACACATCCACAACAATCAAAGCATACCTAAAAAGACCATAACAACATGACAGAATTAACGATTTGAACTTGACATTTTCCCTCACACATTCCTGTGTGTCTTCACACTTGCAGAATTTATAGTATTCAGCTGTCTACACAAAGAATAGTATGTTACTGTTTAAAATTTATGTTCAATTGAGACTGATGTTTGACTGATTGGAGTGACAAATGTTCACAGATTTGAGATGGTCAAGAAGAGAAAAATAGAATTTTATTTTTTTTTCCTGTAATCATCAGGTGTTTGTGTGTTGTATGTTTATGAGTGCTGTTTAATGATAGATTGACAAGCTGCTCCCACCGGGCTGCGGCACCTCTGACCTTTGACCTTGAAATCTCCAGTCAGGCTTAATGATCCAGTCCTCTCACACCCAGCCTGGAATATGTTTCCGTGGAAACATAGCCTTTTCCCCCCACTCATAATGCGTGAGAGTTCTCCATTCGTGTCTAATTCAGTCTCAAGCCAAGCTGGTGACCTCTGAAGAGATGTTTGCAGTCCGATCGGTATACCCACTGATGCACTGCTTGTCTCCCAGTAGCTGCTCTTAGGATTTCAGGTTAAATACTACAGTTTATATTGCGGGGAATGACCTGTGCAGCGATACTCTGTACCAAACTGGCCCCACCCTTCTGAAAACACCCGAATTACATTATTAAAAAAGCTAAGAGGCACAAAATGAATAGTTGTTAGTCCATAAAAGGTTGTTTCTGCCTTTCTTCAATATAAAAGCTGAATTTTCTTTGTATACATCCAGTGACTTTTAATAATATAGTATTTGCTGCCTGTGTTTTACACGTATTTGTTCTCAAACATCATGCACATATTTGACAACATAATCAGATTTAACTGTGTGACTTTAAATCTGCATATTACATTACGATGGCACTACATAGCAAGCTAATTGTTTGCCAGATAAAGTTTGCAGCATACAGTTTATAGATTCTTAATGTCCAGCTATTGGGAAGGAGAAAGAAATGTTTGCTTTTAATCAAGACAGTATTTGTGTCTGTGAGCTGGGGACCAGCCACATTATCATGTCAAGTTACAAATTAAAATGCCCGGCCGCTAACAGACTGAGGATATAAATGGGCCATCATGGCCATCTAAGTGTTGTAATGACTTTTTTTTTTTTTGCCTGCCAGACAATTAATTCTATCAATCTGCATAACCTTTCCCAAAGCTCAGAAAACAATGGCATTTTTATGGCTTGAAATGAATGGAGTCCAACTGAAAAGTATGCTCAGGCTATCGTTACATTATTTAACAAATGGATTTAATTGGATTTTGATGCCTGGGTGTCTGTTTCTGGAGCGCTGCGGCCAGTGTGCTGACTCCAGCTCTGGCTAATTCAATAGGCTAAATGGAATCAGTGGAAACACTCTGCAATCATCACTGCATTAGGACACTCATTCCCATCATGTAAACATTGCTTTGAGCTCCTGCCATTTATCTTATGGTCTGTCTGTCTCTGTTTCCCCTTTATTTCCACCACTTCTCAAGACATTCTTTCATCCTCCGTTTAATGAAAGTTGAGGTTGAGTTCCGTTTTGGACTCAAGTGAATTCAGAAAAAGCAATTTACCAAAAAGCTGGTACTTCTAGACGCATGAACTGCTTAGCTCCTCACTTTTCATAAATTAGGGGGGAAGGCTTCCATCAGACAGGGTCTCGGAGGGATTGGGAAGGTGCTAAGCATGTCTGCCTTTAACGGAGGTGAAAAACAGACTAATTCATTAAGCATTGATCACCCCAAATGACAGCAAAGTGCTTCAACATTTAGCGGGCAAATAACTGGCAAATTGGCACACAATTTTTGTACATTTCCAACTCTTTAATGGGTAAAGTATGGAGCAAAAAGGCAATAAAAATGTTAGCAGACAACCCGATGAACCCACACCCAGCCCATTATGTTCACCACTCCTTATGGCTAAACGCCCTTAATGTCTTAAACTGTGGGCAAGGGCTGTCCTAATGATGCATTTTGGTGAGTGTTTCTTACTTTTTGATCAAAATTACATGTTTTATTTGATTCTTTTAAATGCAGTTTGTAACAGGATCCCCATTATGCAGTGGGTGAATGGACCCATTACGAAGGGTTAGGCTTAAAGTACCTGAGTATGTATTTGAGTAAAAGTGCTTAATCTTGGATGGTCTAATATAATTTCTATCAACACTTCACCCTGTTCCGGCCTGTGAGATGAATACTGATATGACCCTATTATTGTATTATCATTGGTTGTGCAGCAGGGATTGCAGTCATATACATACTTTAACGTGCAGTCTTATAGCAAAAAAATGGAGCATGCAGACATATCATATATCAAAATTTGGCAGTGCGCATATTATATACAGACACATAAATGGCCACAGATGTAACGTATTCTGCATTTTTATCAGATTTAGCCTTTGGCATGGCTCCATCTGAAAAACAATTAAAAGAGGCTAGGGCATGTCAGTCAACACAGGAAAGCTGGGAGATAGCACCAAATGTGTGAGAGAGTGTGTGAGTCTGGAGCGGTGCTGGATGAGCAGAGAGCTGACCTGAGCCCCAGCCAGACTTTATTAATCAAGGCAGGAAACGTGTGCAACCTCTCAAGCTTGACTTTACTCGCTGTCTTCCTGTGCTGTCTACTTCTCCATTTCAGTGCTCTGTTCTGTTTGTGTTATTGGCTCTTTTTCCCCTCTCTTTTCTTTCCATACTGGAAATGCCTTCTTTACCATCTGTGTGTGTGTGTGTGTGTGTGTGTGTGTGTGTGTGTGTGTGTGTGTGTGTGTGTGTGTGTGTGTGTGTGTGTGTGTGTGTGTGTGTGTGTGTGTGTGTGTGTCTGTCTGTCTGTCTGTCTCTACTCCTGTGCATGTTTTGCTGATAAATTTTGTCTCTTGGAGCATCAGATAGCAGCACAGGGATTTTGAAACAATACCTCTTCAAGCAGTGACTCCGAAAGGTGGTAATGATTTACAGCATTATACCTGCAGAGACTCAAGAACTCCTGCGTCTCTGTGATTCATCTGTTTCATCTTCTCATTTCATAGCCGCAGATGGATTGATGTCTTGTCCCCTTTTTTTCCCCTTAAAACTTTGTTGTTTGTGGTGTTCGGAGCAACGTTGTTCTCATTCTCAGTGTTTTGTGGATGTGATTAAGTGTTTTTGGCTACCTGTGGCTATTTTACTGTTTGGTGCTTGTTGCGCATATATGCTGGCTTGAAAACCGATATGTGTAATGAGTAGACTTTCAACACAAACCTATCTAGTTACACACTGATTCAGGGTAGAATCCACCAGTGACTGTCATTCCCTGCTCTGTCAATGTGTCAAGCATATGCGATGGATCTCCTCTGCTGTGTCAAAATGTCAAACCTTTCAAATTTAATTCCATTTTCTGGGAAGAAGACAAAAGAGGGTGAAGACAAATAAGAGAATGAAATAACAGGGAACCAAATGTACTGAGTAAGGCAAGACTTTTGTTGGTTTTTGCCAAATAACTTGCTTGTTTTTGGCATACTGTTCTCATATAGATGCCTCAGGATGTAACTCAGACTTAACAGTCTGAGTAGTGTGGAAGGATTCATGGTACAGTAGCCATAGACCAAGCTCCTCGTCATCAGTGCTGATCTTCAAAATTAAGGTTAGATCATCCACAGGTCTGTTGACAGGCTTCTGCTTCACTTGGAAGTGATCGCACAATACACAATACAGGTCTCTATATCAACTGCATCACATCACAAGCACATCGGGAACAGCTCCACATGTCCATGTAGTCGGTAGCCAGTATATTTTACCCTCAACATTTAAAATGTGAGTTTTTTGCCACTTTACGGTTCAGTAACATAAAAGCACTAAGATAATTTCACTTTTTAGCCCTGCTGGTTAATACTAGATTCTCAACTACACCTCAACTTTATTTAAAAAGAAACTTCATTGTTAACCCTGTTAAAATAAGAGAATAAAGAGAGAAATGGCCCTGAAAATGTGTTTGGTTTGAAATTCAGAGAAATCCAATGGAAGTCGTCAGTGACTATTGCTCTTACTGAATACTGCTGACGTGGTTTGAGGAGTATGCTGTCAAAGGTATACACAGAAGCAGAAGCAGCTGTGAAGTATATTCCACTTGGGGTCTGAACATTCTCATCCAAAATGACGCAAATAAGGCAGAGAGGAATGATTAATGTGATTGCATGAGTGATTGCAGGACTGATTGATGGTTGGCCTCTTTTAATAAAAAAAAAAAAAAAAAAAAGTTTGTGACAAATAATGTATTTTTCGTCACAAGGAAAAGAGCAGAACTGTAGCAGAGACTAGGGGGAAAGTACCCAGACAAGTTGGTGCAATATTGACTGTGCCATCTGTGATGTGTGTGACTTCAAAGGTACAATTACTTTGAGCGGTTTTAAGACTGATACCTGTTCATGTTAAGAGGCAGCCTCTCACCTCCGGAGAGCTGCCTGCCAGATGAGAAATAATTCATTTTTAAGAAACTTAGGCAAGGGCAAATTCTGCCATGCAGCTCTCTTCACATCAATCTTCAAAGAGAACCAAGTTCCTATATGAAACAATAGAATATTTGGCTTCTTATTCATGTCATGGTTTTTTGTTGTTTTTTGGGGGGGTTTTTGCCAGTGCAGGGCCCTTTAATTCCTCTATTGTTACTGACAGGCCCTACTGGGAAGGCCTAAGAGGCTTTTTGGACCCCACTGGACACTCTTAAACAGAGACCAATCAGAATGCACAATAACAATTGAACATTCATTCCAGAACTGCAGGGATTTTAGTATCAGGATGATCTCCATCTTTAGAGAGACAATAAAAAATCCCAAAGACATCCTGGGTGTTTCCACGAGAGGCCATTTTGTTCGCTGCAGCTGTTTCCTCGTGTCTCTTAAATGACAGCTTTGCTGCAGCCATTAACATGCATGCCACTGAAACAAGTATTATAGTTTAATTCCTACCATGAAAAGCTTCCAGAGGCATAAAAATGGAGCCATGATGTGGAGGATGGTGCAAAGACAGACAAGCTCCAGAGGCCTCGTTGCTTGTGTGTTGCACTGACTTAATGGCAAATGGATGTCATTGGAATTTGGAGCGAGGCAGCAAGATCTTATCACTCAGATAAATGAATTAATATTTTACACTTCAGCTGATTTTTTTTTCCTGTTACAAGAGAGCTAGAGTTGGGGGTGGGGTTCAAGTAAATTAAGAAAAAAAAAGAGAATGAGAAGGCGTAAGAGAGAAATAAGAGCCTGGGATGTGAACTCTCCTAATGTTATTCAGAGGCAGTGAGTCATGTAAGAGAAAAGGATCTTTTCTTGTACCAGTCAAGGACATTATCTTCTCCTGCTAGCAGTTATTAGCATTAGCATTTATATATTCAATGCAATTTTGAGGTCTGGTGATACTCAGAGGGGTCAGGAGAGAAAAACGAAATGAGGGAGGAAGGATAAAAAAGGTCTTTTCTCTGTGTGCAATTGGTGCTAACAGCACAGAATAACCAATGAGGTAAGACACAAGGACATTTCATGCTGGAATTTAATCTGTGATCAGAACTCAAATTCTCTCCATCAACAGGAGAAGGCCATACCTCAGAACAAAGCAGAAATTATATGGATAATTTCAGTGTGATTGAGAAATGAATGATTTGATCACTTAAGATTCTGAGCCAGCGCTCGAATCTCAGACTAGCATATCTATTCGCTGATTTAAACAATGCATTTACATGCATTTATTTTGTAAAATGTATTAATAGTAGACATTACATTTAGATGGGTTAAACCCATCCAAGATTGACTGTCTAGAGATGCGTGATAACGTTTGTGGGTCAGATTGCATTCGAAGCAAATGGTTTGAATAATTGAAGATTGGGTGTTAAATTGTGTTTTCTATGAAGGAAAAGTGGGGGAGGTGACTCCACTTGATAGGCACACACACACGTGTGCGCTCACACGCGCGCACAAAGTGGCTCGACGTTGTCAGCTAATGGTTTATCCCTCCAGCCCCGGAGGGTCAAAGATCACGAGCTAAAGCACTCAGTTTGACACAGTTAGCTGCATCACCTGTTCAGCGCAAAGACAATCAAAGGGATTCAAATTGTTCTATACTTTGCTTGTAATAATGAAAATTGTGCCAAATTGATGTAAATGATTGTGAGAGAAAGCCTAAATTTGAGCTGTTTAATTGTTTGTAATCATATATAGCTGGAGTTTAAAAAGAAATATGATTATAGATTGGCAAAGAATGGTTTATGATTGACAGCTGCAGCCTGTATATTGTTTCTGACAAATAGAAATGTACTTAGTATTCATGTATTCATCAACCAACCACTTTGTGTAATTCTGCAAAAAGCATATATTTGGAGGGTTTTTTGTTATTCTTATTTATTTTATGGGTTTTGTTTTTTTGTTTTTTGTTTTTTTGAGTGGGCATTATATTTCTTAATAAACCTGTTGTCGAAAAATGTTTTACACTTGAACCGTCGTCCAAGGAACAAAGCGTGCACTGTATTTCTTTGAACTCGAAAGAAAATAGGTACTCCCACTTCAGTGACACCTCTGCATCTCATGCACCTCTCATCATTTTGAAGGCAGATGGGGCGTAATGCCCATCATTTCCACAGGCGATGTGAATTATAGAATGAAAGAGGCAGATACAAGCTCTGAAAACAATATGGGCTTTTTTTTTCTGCAGAGACAACAGAGCTGGAAAAAAGAACAGCCATTTCATTTCTGAGCTGAGACACGGAGAAAGGGAAAGACAGCCACAGTCCATGAATCTTTTCTCAACATTCATATTTCATTGTAGCTTTAAATCCCACCTATGAGAAATATGATCTTTACATAAATTCACATCCTTTGTGTGTCCACTAAAGTCGTCTAATCTCACATATAATGAGTCTCTTTATTCTCATCATTATTGTGTTTGTTCCAGAAGTAATTTTGTAGGCCCTAAGTGTCACAATTTGCTCCCCCCCCTCCTCCTCACACTAACACACACACCCACAGCCCACCTTGTCCTAGACAGTCATTGTGCAGTTGTATTAAGTGGTAGGGGGCAGAAGAGGAGGGGATGGGGCACAGTGAGGGGGGCACATTCTCTTCTGAGGCTGACTTTGAGATTGTTATTATCATTTTCAAAGCATCAAAGCTTTCTCTCTCGCTTTCTCTCACTCTCTCTCCATCCAAGCTTAAAGAGATGAAAGTTTGCCTTTGTTCCATCCCCTGCTACATTACCTCTATGCATTAGGCCTCCTCTTTATCCGTGAAATTACCTTTTAGCTTTCTCATTCAGCGCAGGCAGTCTGCATGCGACGAGATGGCTCGCACTTTTTCACCACATCATATCCCCCCTGCACACCTCTCTCTCGCTCTCTCTCTCTCTCTCTCTCTCTCTCTCTCTCTCTCTCTCTCTTTCTAAAAAGATTGTTGCATTTGCAGTTTGATTTTGTCTACACCTCTCCCTCTCTTTCTCTCTCCTGCCATTTTGCTGTAGTTCTCTCTGTCTCTCTCCACTTCATATAAGGTCCATCTGTCCCTTCATTATATGGTTAGTGCTGTTCTTTGATCGTTCTATCTCCAAAGCAAACACAGGGGTCTGTGTTGTTCTCCCCATCACGCAGATGGCTGAGAGATGATGGCTGAGATGCTTCTGTTCTCGCTACTGTTCAGAGAGCCACTTTCCCAGCCTCTTAAAGCGCTCTTTGAAGCTGACAGGAAGCACTCTAAGAGAGAAAAGTTGCTTGATAGTCATGCAAAAACATTTTCCTCTCCACCTTTTTTTTTTGTTATTCATGTTTTTCCCTTTGATTGAGCTAAGCATTCCATGTCTGACTGTCTTTTTCCATATCTATCTATCTATCTATCTATCTATCTATCTATCTATCTATCTATCTATCTATCTATCTATCTATCTATCTATCTATCTATCTATCTATCTATCTGTCTATCTATCTATCTATCTATCTATCTATCTATCTATCATGTTTTACAGGGCAAAGTACAAAAAGATCTGAAACTCTTAATCTGCATTACAAGCAGTGCATGGAAAACCGTGTAAAGCTCAGTGCCTGTGCAACCTGTGCCAAGTCAATAGATGTGATAAATGTTCCCCTGTCCATAAAATGCTCATATAGGAGCGGCCGTGTGTTTACTTTGCAAAGCAATACATGAGAGTAAAAGTCCTTTCCACACTCATAAACTCATCTCTGGAGAAGCACTTACTGGGTATTGTTTGGCCGCAAGACAGCATTAATATACAAATGAGCAAAAGTGTATACAGTATGAGGATGGGAGATACACACAGACAGACATATACACACACACACACACACACAGACACACACACACACGTTCTACACAGCTGGAATGACTCTCTGCAGACTAATGTAATTAATAGCTTTTTATCCATGTAGAATTTGAAATGAAGATGTAAATTGTTCGTTTAACATAGCCATAGGACATGGAGGCTTCTGCTGTCAAAGTCAATTACAGACTCAGCATAGTCCCAGACTTTATGAAAACCTAATCAAGATGTGGTCTGTGTGTGTGTGTGGGGGGGGGGGTGTCAGTGAGTGTGTATATTAGGATGTCTGGACACAAGATAAGACATGGAGTGCAAGACTGCACGTGCATTTTTGTGTGTGTACATGTGAGTGTAAGCAGAAATGTCTTATTCTGGAAAGTTACACAAGTAAAAAATATATATATCTACAACCCAAATCTTATCAACAGAGGAAGTACTGTAACAAAAGTGGGGTAGAGTCTTTTTTTATATATATATTATTTTATAATTCATCTCACTTGCTTTGGTGGATTGTTCAATACATTTTGAAGCTTCTCAGTTCTGAAGGTGCATTTCTCAAAACAGCTCCTACATTCAGCCAGACATTATGGTTAATGTGCAAGGCCTTTAAATTATTTGATCCTCATCTTCTAATTTCCAGTCTTGCCCTACATTTTTTCCTTTTCAGTAGCAGTGAATGCCTGCTGTACCAGACTATTATCTTTCTGAGGATAAGTAACAGTTACTATGTATGAAAAGTGAAAACGCTTCACATTTTAAGAAAGCAAGCTTTTTTCATTCCACTGCGTGAAGCAAAAGAACACTTATTTTTACATTTAATCAGATTTTTTCCCCCTATCTAAAGTGCAAAGTACAGTAAACAGAGAAAAAAAATATAAATAAAACATGTAGACCATCAATTTAGGAAAAGAACACATTATTTGCAAGCGAAGCAGGCTACTAAATGCAATATTTTACCACAGTGAAAAAGACAAGAAAATAGTGTTAGGAATGCTTTTGCTCCAGTCCTTGGCCACAGGTTCTCATCAGCCTGACACCTAAAGTTTTCCCTTTCAATGTATGGGGGAAAAAAATCTCTTCTTCATGTATTTTTTTTTTTTGGTCTATTATTGACTACAGAGTGATATATCTGTAGTCTTCTTCCTCTTCTGGCTGATCCTGGGTGACTCCTATGGTTTTTCCAAACTGCTGTAACTCTGGTGGTCTTGGCAGATTTTGACAAAGTGATTATTTTCATGCAGGGACTTACACAATGATATGATTGTAACATTTTTTCAAGGATAAATCTATTCAAGTGAGAAGAAACAATCTATTTTGATCATAAACACTTATACCACCAAGTATTGCTCAAATTGCAGACAGTTATGCATTTTCTGACATGTGTTTGCAAATGCTAGCAAAGTTTATTAACTTACTATTTTGTGATTTATTTTTATTGCTCAAACTCAACCAGCAATATCCATCCATCCATCCATCCATTTTCTTCCTCTTATCAATAAGCCAGGGGATAAACCAGCAATTTGAACATGTAAACTTGGGTTCTGGTGGCTATTTTCTTTTCCAATCTATGACATCTATGACCACATGACAGCTAAGTCCATCAAAAATAAGGTAAAGTAGAGATGCTGTTATAATCCTATGCATTTTTTTGGATGGCTACGCAGTGATATTGCATTCGTTAGTGTATTTCTGCAAAATCTGAAGTACCAAATAGTGCATAACAACAAAACCATTAACATTTTATCTAAGACTCTCTTCAGTTTTTCACCTGCTGATCATCAACTGAAGCTCATTTTTTTAAACCCACATTTCTGTTTATCCAGACAATGCTATTTATCACTCAAAAAGTCAAAAACAGTTGTGAAAAATCTGTCAAACTTTTTAATGCAACTTGTCATGCCAGTGGACGACTGACACAAATTCTGTTGACAGACCTCAAATACCCAAATGAGCAGTCGAGTAAGCCGTGCAGGCGGAGGTTTGCTTGTGTGGAAAGTCATTTATAAACGCCAAGGGTAGCCATTCATGCTCAATGATTTAGGACTTTCAAAACACATTTCTAGCTCATTTGAATAATAATGGTCATAAAAAACACTGCCTCGGGCGCAGCAAGCATACATCAAGCAACAACAAATGCCTTCTGAAGTTGTTGAAAGGCCCACAAACATGAAAACAATTAGGACACACAACTTAATTTGCAAAGAGTATATTTCCCAGTTACGCCTTGCTCATTTTAATGAGTTTGAAGGCAGGAGTGTCCTGTAGTTTGTGCTGCTGATTAATTTACTCTTGCAGACATACAGTGAAGTCTCAGACAGACCTCCATTAAATTTCTGTGTGTGTATGCAGATGTGTACGCTCACCCAAACACAAGCAAAAAACATATTGTGCTCTACCTGGTTTCTTAATCACACCAGGTAGCTGGTGATAAGATATTCAAACACCCACATACACAGACCCAACACAAAGACGGATCAAACAAACCTATCCACTTCAAACAGATGACCTCGTGATTGGCTTACATCAAAACTGCATGCAATTAAGGCTGAGTAGTGTTCATCAGCCTGGCCTCGCTTTGTCCAGAGGCTTTTCATTGTCCAGCACACTTGGCAGCAAACATCACTCTAAGGAATCAAAAGATGACTGCAAATACATATTACCAGTGTGTGTTAAAAAAAAAATTGACCTTTAACATGTGAATAAAAAGGATTTTTTGATTTCAACGTACATTCTTGACACGCAAGCAGGCTTACAGAATTGAAATTTGCACTTGTGCTCATGTGAAGCTGTTGAGATAACACACATACATTATAACAAGATAAAAACATATTGTGCATAGGTAAACTTACTAAATATGTTGAATATGCTGTCTGATTTTTTTTTTCAATGACTATACTGCAGCCATGACATACAATATTCAAGTATGTCTTTGAAGTATCCTCACTACTAGAAGGGATGAATTACCTAGATACTTGAAATGTTTGATATTGCCTACACTTGCTACGGATTTTTTATACTATGAATATGATATATATGCATCTTCCCAGACATTTAAGACATTTAAGTTTAAAAAACTGATTACAAATTGCTAAAGACACATCTTGGTGTTGTAGGGAAGCAGACTATTAATTCAACTGGCATGTATGTTAGATTAATTGGCAATTCTAAATTGGCTGTAAGCATGAATGGTTGTCTATCCATCTCTCTGTGTTAGCCCTGTGATGGACAGGCAACCTATTCAGGGTGAACCCCGCCTCTTGTCCTTTGCCTGCTGGGATGGGCTGCAACCCTGAACTGGCTAAGGAAAGAAAGTGGATGGAAGGGGATTTGCTTAAAAATAACTTCACTTTTGCTACATCTTACTTAAGTTTAAAGCTTTTTTCTTTCTTTCTTTTTTGTTTTTTGCACCTGAATCTGTGGTAAATATGATTTAGTCTTCTGTTTGGGAAGTTTTTTGGTTTGGTGTTACAACATCACACGTCAGCTGTTTCACATTTTGTGAGCCCAATTATGACTTCTAGCTGTGCTATGTGCATTTGAAACCCCCCTTTTTTTGTGGACTCTTGCCTTGACTTGCTTCTTACTTTTGCTTTTACTTACTGTTAACTTCCACTTTCACTCGCTGTTCACTTAAGGCACCAGTCACACTAGAGACCAGTCAGTGACCCATCTGGCAGCCACCGGTCATGAGGAGAAAACGTGTATTCCCCAACTGGTTACAAGTAGTTACAGGAGGTTGCTGGTAGTTTCTGTGAAATTGCTAAATCCTCAGCACTCAGGCCTAGAGACCAGCCTGATTAGCCTTGTGATAGTGCAATCTACTTGTGAGTATATATTTACTGAAGAAACCAAGTGAAACTTGGTGTTGTTAGACCAACCTGACATTTCTATTCAATATTTATGAATAACAAATCATAATTTTTAAAAGAAATGCCTAATTTATTATCACAGCATGGCAAATATGTATATAAACTACAGTTCTCTATGTAGAGTTATGTATGTAAAATGACATCAAAACATTAAATAACAAAACATCTCGTCACAGGCGACACAGCTCTTTTGACAAGTGGAGAGCTGCATACTCGCGCTGACTTTTCCCTTTGCACAGCTTGTCATACACAGTCGCCTCACTGATTGGCTTTTATTGTCTTTGTTGAATGAGAATGACACATTGTCTGGAGACCACATATATGCATCCAGACAGTACATGCTTCCACACATGAAACAGCACGCTGAGATACACGTACGCTCTTTAGGCATAGAGGACAATACCCACTGCAGCCTAGGTGGAAGTGACACAAACAAATGCACACAGCTCACTGACTAAAAAAGTGACTAGCAAACAATGCAAAGTGGAACGATATTAATATTTAAATAGATCATTTGCAAGATTGGTATAATTAGCAGCTCATATTCATGTATTCACTTCGGGGATATCACATCGAGACATGTCTACTTATTCAAATAAGATGCAACATGTCACAGGGTGCATATATGCAAATGCACATATGCCACTAATTACACATTGCCTGTCACAAAGAGAGAGAGGCTTTCAGCAAAAATGTTCAAAGTTCTCTATGAACTGCTCAACCAGACTGCTCAGGTCTAATTAAAACATGCATGTCCCCAAGGCCTTATCAAAGCACCGTAGAAATATGTACATCTCAAATAGAGGAGAATTAGCTAAATAAAGGACCTCCCTGGTGCTTTTGTCCTGCTCACATTCCAGGTTCTGCGCTAACAAACTTTATTTCTGATTGATACTCGATCGTCCACCACAGGGATTTGAGAATATTTTGACCTGAGGCGGGGACTTTTATTTTGACATCTTTTCCCCTGGCACCATACCAGATTTGATACTGTACTTGACACCAGCTGTATTGAAGGCTGTTGTGATGGAGATTGTTATTTTAATGAGGTGGAAATGAGATGTAAACCTTCTAGGAAGTGTTTTCTAATTAACCAAATGATTTGGCCTGTGGGGTTGGCCACTGACAAATCATGGATTGTGTACCACACAAGGCTGATAACAGGATTTATTTTAAGGCTTCAAAGTGCCAGAGACTCAAGAAGTGCTTTACTTTTTACAAGGGTACTACATCTTTTGACTGGTTCTTACTATGATATCATTTTGTGGCTTGGTTTGGGCAAACATGACATAGAAAGGTATGAAGTCATTTACTGTAAATGATGAGAAATTTTTGCATCTGCAAAAAACTGGACATTTTCATTGAAAGCTCCTTTCAACATTTACAAAGGTCATGTTATGACATGTGGATTACAGTGAAAATTTTAAAGCTGGCATAATGCACTCACTGCTGAACAGGAGTGACAATCTCAGCATTGTTTCTTCTATTGTGCATGCAGTTTGACCAACAAATTAACAACTCTTGAAGAAAAAAATTTGCAGGTTCTTTGCATTAACATTTATTTCTCCAAAAGCATTTTATGACCAAATAGGAAAAAAGAACTACATCATCAGTTGATTCTCAAAAAACAAAAAGGATCTGACCAAATGCACCTGCCAAATGCAATCATCAGAAAAAATATATATAAACATTCATTCTAACATATACTTGCATTTGTACACACAGCATATCCATTCTGCAGAGCTCAAAGTAGGGAGGTGTCCAGAAGCCTGTCTGTGTGAGGAAAATGTATGCAGCTCAAATCAAAGTGATGTTGCGCACAGTAATCTTTCTCTATTAAGCCTGTCACTTTTTGCAATCTTTTTGCAATTGCGGTCTAATATCCTTTACCACTCCACTGCTGGGTTGGTGAGCTTCTGCAAGGGGTACATACACACATGCACTCACTGTCTCATCACACACATCCATGGTGTGTGGGTATCCCACTGAAGGAGTCAGTCATGTGTATCTTTCAGATAGGAGCTGAGAAAGCTCTTGATTAGGACAGGAAGTCATGTGTGTAAAATTTACACTTCTTTACCACCACCATCTTTCTATACATAGTGAGTGTGATGTGTAATGCGAGACTGTGTGTGTCCGTGTGTGGAGCACACATCTATAGAAGCCATAATTAACTGACGTAAAGGTAAATAGTAATATAAAATTAATTACACGCTTACAGTGGATTCCTTTGTACCTTTTAAAGTGATCTCAGTTCTAATTTCAAAGTAAAATAATTAGATCCAGAGCTGTTTGGGAAATGAGATGCCTTGCCTCTTCTATGGAATACAAATTATTTACACTTGGTTTGTTTCTGATGATAAAAATTTGAAATGAAGACTAAACAGCCTTGTGAAATGGCAATAAAGTGACTATTGTCTAATTCTACTGGTCTCTCTCAGATGTGTTTAAATCTTTTTCTCTCTCTCTCTGTCCCTTTTGATTAAACTCCATTTACAGAGAAATGCTGTAATTTACACTGACACCTGCACAAAATCCCCTCAATATGCAAGAGTTGGCCAGTAGCTACCTCTGCTGAAGCATTCATGCATCATGCATTTTTTAATCTATTCATACATTTTATACATCGATTTGTAACAAGTGATTCTTTTTGCTCTTTTTTGGTTTGGATACTGTTAAACTTGTCTCATCTATGTATAATTCTGTTGGTAACCTACAACATTTCCCAAAATCCCCCTTGGAAATGTCCAGAGAATGTACTTAAACTTGTCAGCTGTTTTGGGAGTAGGGAGCAGTGAAAATGCCAACCATGTGAGTAAGCTTTCCCAGGAGAGAGGAAGCGAGGGTCACAATTAATCAAGACACAACTTGTCTTATGACAGCAATATCACATTATGGACTATTGATGCAAGTGTCACAGGAGAAATTGCCATCTCCTCTTCTTCCGTGATGGAATTTTCCCATACTGCGGAACATAAAATCCCATCCTGCTTGGTTCTCAGAGGCTTAAACAACCATCGCACATCTGCAGATGTTTTCGATATACAGTGGGGGAAATAATTATTTGATCCCCTGCTGAATTTATAGGTTTGCTCACTTCCAAAGAAATGAACAGTCTCCAGTTTTTAATGTTAGTTTTGTTTTTAATGCAGAGAGGCAGAATATCAACAAAAATCCAGAAAAAACACATTACATAAAAGTTATAAAATGATTTGCATGTCACTAAGTATTTGATCCCTAAGCAAAACATGACTTAGTGCTTGGTGGAGAAACCCTTGTTGGCAAGTACAGCAGTAAGATGTTTATTTAGTTGGTCACCAGGTTTGCATATGTCTCAGGAGGGATTTTGGCCCACTCCTTTTTACAGAAACTCTCTGAATCCTTTAGATTTCTTGGCTGCTGCTTGACAACTTGAAGCTTCAGCTCCCTCCACAGATTTTCTATAGGACAGGTCTGGAAACTGGCTAGGCCACTCCATGACCTTAATGTGCTTCTTCTTTAGCCACTCCTTTGTTGCCTTGGTGGTATGTTTTGGGTCATAGTCCTGCTGGAGGACCCATCCATGGCCCATCTTCAGTGTTCTGGCTGAGGGAAGGAGGTTCTCTATGATGTTACGTACATGACCCCATCCATTGGCCCCTCAATGCGGTGAAGTCATCCTGTACCCTCAGCAGAATAAACAGCCCCAAAGCATAGCGTTTCCACCTCCATGCTTGACTGTGGGGATGGTGTTCGTTCTCTTCCTCCAGAACATCAGTGGGTTGAGTTGATGCCAAAGAGCATCATCGACTTTGGCTTCATCTGACCACAGCAATTTCTCCAAAGCCTTCTCCGAATCATTTAGATGTTCACTGGCAAACTTAAGACGGACTTGTACATGTGTCTTCTCGAGCAGGGGAATCTTGCTGGCACTGCAAGGTACTGCGGACACTGTTCTTGGTGACTGCGGTCCCAACTGCCTTCAGATCATTAACAGTCGCCTCCCATGATCAACAACCTTTGCCATGATCATCCTCATTCCATGAGGCAAGATTTTGCCTTAATCAAAGGTCTATAGCGAGGAGATGTGGGAGATGTGGGGGAGGCCAGATTTCTTTCTTTCTTTCTTTCTTTCTTTCTTTCTTTCTTTCTTTCTTTCTTTCTTTACTTACTAATTATAGATGCAATAACACTGAATAATCAAACTTTGGTCCAAAGCAAGGTCCCACAAAAAGAATATGTGCACTGATCAGCCTTTGCATTTATAGCATGTACTTAACATTGGATCTCTGGAGCAATCCTGTGGTGTCTGATGCTGGATCTATTGGGTCTTGCAGGTTGTTTGGGCACTCTCGTGGATGCTTAATATGATGAGGATGAGGGGAGTTTAGAGGCTGGGTCAAAACCCTGCATTTTGTCTCTTGAGCTATTTAAGAGGGGCTTTTGCTGTGTTGGGAAGTGGGGTTTGTTTTTTGTTTTGTTTTGTTTTTTTCCATTGTATGGTGTTCTTGGTCTTCAGCAATGTTTAGGTGCTATAGGCCTGTCACATTAAAGCCATTTGGTTCTGCAAGACAGTGTGCTTCGAAGGGGGTTCCTTTGGTTCCGAAACCATCTAATATAACTGAAAGCACCTAATGAAAACGTGTAAGTGGGAAGCAAACTCATCTGCTTGTTTGGTTAGAGTGAAGATGTGCAGATTCTTTGGCCTACAAGGTTAAAAAATATTTCAGTGATGACATCAAAGAGAGCCATACTTGGCTTTGATTCCATGCCACATTGTGTATAAATAAGGGCAGTATTCCTGCATCTTTATTACTGTTTGATATTACCTCTTATCGTGCCAAAACATAGCCCACCTACATGCTACAATTTGCAGTACATTTAGCGTTATTGACCAAGGTCCATAGGCCCCTAGAATTTAAGATACCAGGCGCAGATTTCTACTGCGCTTCACTACAGGGTCCCTAATATCCTTTGGATTGAAGGCGCTTTAGTTTCCGCTCCAAACCCGGGACAACATTAGATGGGTAAAAAGGTAAGAATTTCCTAAATGCATATGGAGTTATATGAAATCATGGCTCTAGTATTCAGTCCCCCCCTTTCCTCTCCCTTTCTCTTCTCGCCCCCTGTCTTTCTCAATTGTGTCCCTCGCCTCTGGCAAATGGGAGTCATTTGTTTGTGTGAACTTCCCATAACCCGCAGTATGCGAGACACTTATCATTCAGAGTGGGGCTGATTCGTCCTGAGTTGTAATACCTCTTCTCTTCTCTTCTCTTCTCTTCTCTTCTCTTCTCTTCTCTTCTCTTCTCTTCTCTTCTCTTCTCTTCTCTTCTCTTCTCTTCTCTTCTCTTCTCTTCTCTTCTCTTCTCTTCTCTTCTCTTCTCTTCTCTTCTCACACCACTACCATGTCTGTTCCATTTGACTTTTAGCATGGTTCCTCATGAACGAGTCTCCATATTTCTCCATTCTTTCACTCCCCTCATAATCCCTGCTACCTTTTTTCCCTCCCTCTACAGTACACCCCCTGCACTCTCATTCACTCCCTTTCTCTCTCTCTCAATCTCATTTCCTATGTAATCTGGCGCTACAGAGGACCATTTTCATTCCTGCTTGACTCATCTTATCATCCACCCTGTCACCTCCTCTGTCTCTTGTCCTTTTTATATTCCTTTATTCTAACAAGTCTGCATCTCAGAGCCCATCAATAGTCCACCCCTTTTCATTTCCCTAATGTAACCCCACACATGCACGCACATACACACAGCCATGCTTGGCCCTAACCCTTAATATCATCACCCTAACCTGTTCTCCATCATCGTGATGTGGTGCACCCCTGCGACTGTGTAATTCATTGTGTGTGTTTCTGTGTGTAGTCAGCAGTGCACCATTTTAAATCTGTGTGTGGATTAAATCTGTGGGCAAAGAGAACAGCAACAAGACAAAATAGATAACTTAAAGAAGGAACAAGATGTAAAGAATATGAAGGTGATGAAAGGAGGGTGAGACTGGGAGAGACAGACAGAGAGGAAAAGAGTGATTTTAAGGAGGGAAAGCTGTCACTGAAGGCCGAGGTGAACCCTCACCCTCTTGCTTGCTTTAATCCCTCATTTATGTGAACTCAGCTTTGAAAATGAAGCTGTCGCTGTATTTTCCTTCCCTTCACCCATCCTGTGCTATATTCAGAAACTACACATGCATTCAACACACACACACACACCCACACCCACACACATATATAGTTGCAGGACAGAGACACAGAAAATCACTCAGGAGAGGTTTTAAATTCATTCCAGAGTTAGAGGCACAGATTCATACCGCCTCACCTTGTCTCCTAGAGGAGAAATCATCGGATATGTTAGAGACAGAGGGGAATTATGGGTAAATGCACTGGTGAGGAATGATAGTCTGCAATCTCCGGCTGTAATCTCAGATCGCTGACACATGCCATTCATTTCAGACCATACCAATATTCTCCTGCATGGTGTTGAGCCAAAGTGTGTGACTTTGCAATTTTTTTCAGCCATTTTCTGAGAAAAAAAAAAAACAACCATAAAATCAGAGTTTGAAATCACCAAAAAAATAAATGCTGAAACCCACTCTCTTTAAAAATCTTTATTGCTTAAATAATCCTGAAGCATTGATCTTTACATACTTTGGGGAAACTGCAGATGAACAGTAAATGGTAAAAAAAAAAAAAAGACATGTCCGTGTGTGTCACACTTTGAAATATTAAACAAAATGATTGACACATCCCATGTGACATCTTAAATGTTGCAAGTAAATGAAGGTGGCTCATTGCATTTGTTAATCTGGTTCTTTTTTTTTATTATTCTTTCATTTTATTTTATTTGTAATCTTTTATTTGGATGGTAGAAGAAGGGGAAAGTATATGAACACAACCAATAAAGAGCAATACGTCCCTTTGGAAACAATAGAACTGTACTGCCATCTAGTGCTTACAAGAGAAAGAGGCAGTATGGCTTATTATTTGATGAACAGATCAGAAAAGGGGATTAACTTTTTTGCGGTCCAGGTCCAAGTTGCTTATACGATAAAAAAATAACAATGCAATTTGAAATACTTCTCTGCAAAGCGGATGCTAATCAGTATCCTATCTGCTTAGAAACAAGGGTCACTTTAGAACTTAGGACCTTAATTGTAAAATTAAAACAAGTAAAACTAAGATCCAGATAATAAACACCAAAACTGTTGCATTCGTCCTTTGTTCCTCCTCCCATCTGCCTCTTCATCCCTTTGTTTCTCCCTCTTCTCACCCTCCTCAGGTGGAGTGAGTATCATACTGGTATGTAATAGCGTGCTGTCAGTGTGGGCCGCGGTGAGGTGTGGGGAGGAGAGCTGTGCGTCTCAGATGAGATATGTGACTAGCATGCTAACACGCAGTTTTATCTGAGGAAAAAGAGAGAGAGACAGGGCCCCCACATCTCCTCGCTATAGACCTTTGATTAAAGCTCCCCAGGTACGCACACATACTCACACTTCCAAAAACACACATAGGAGTGTACACACATTCACCCGCTCAGATTCTAAATAAATTGCAGCTGGGAGAATACACACACAAACTGTATATGCACATACACACATCTTCCCATTGCAGGTGGTGTTGTTTTGACCTAAGCCAGGTAGCTTGTCCATTATAGAGTTGATAGGAGGATTTGGCCATGTTGATTCTAGACAACATCATCTCCTCTGCCATAAATAACCTGAATGTTTTCTCTGAGTCACACCACAATATATAGACAATAAGAGCTCTCGGCTTTATCCCCTGGTTGCATCCACTGCACGCAAACACTCGCACATACACATACACATAAACCCCCATGAAATGATTGTGTGTGGATGGACATAAACAAAATTACAGATTTAAAAGTACAGTTGGCCTGCTCAGCTTAGTTTCATTGTAAATTACAGCTTTGCATTCGAGTTTGGCTTCACTGTTTGGCTCAATATGTGTTTTCTCAGATGGACAACGAGGGGAAACAAGTTTGATTTTAGATGAGCAGCATCGTCCAGCGTTGTGGTCTCAATAGCTTGCCAATAAAGCTTTGGATACAAACTGTATACCCCTGACCAGTGGAACTATGGGGGCGCGTATGACTTCCATGAGGGAAGTAATAGACAAGCCACACTCACTATTACTGAATGTGGGTAAACCATATTGAAATATATTTCTGTCAATTTGCCATTATCTCTGTGTCTATATTGTCTTCCTTTCCAAATATGAAAAAAGTCAATTTTACTTTTTTCCATTTGGCAAAAACCTACTGGAATTACTTTTCATGGTTGTAGAAACAGATAAATTGGAAAGGAATCACAATTTTTTTTCCCATGTCAAACCTCATTTTTTTCATCTGTTTTATCAAAACACAATAAATGAATGAATGGACAGACACATAATATTTCATATATTACATATACAATAAGTAGTACATCTGGCACCCTGCTGTAGTTCCCCTCTTGACAGCACGAGGGTGGTATTGTGCCATACTATAATGTAATGATGAACAATATCATAGTTAATCCATATTGGCAAATTATGTCACAAGCACTTCTCAAACATTGTCTTTTAATCAGCATATTAAATTAAGAAATGTACACATAATCTGGACAAACCAACATAAAACATACAGCTGATTCAAGGAACTGAACAAGAAACCTCTTTGATTTCTGTTTTCTTTCACACAGCAAGTTAAATATCGCAGTTTATACACATTTCTTTTTGCATTTCTCAAGAATGTCATCATTGTGATGCAGATCTTTCTCTTTTATATTATTAATATGGATATTTTAGCTGCTGAATACATGTATATTAAGAATATGCCTATTTCATTGTGTTAGTTGTATGTGTATGCCATGGCTCAGTATCAAATATAAAACAAAGATTTAAAAATATATATATTTATATAAAATTTTTAATATAATTCCAACTGTCATTTACTTCCTGTTTGCATAGTTTATAAGTTACCACTTTCCAGGTGCAATAGATTCCAAAGAACTGTCATGGGCTGGGGCGGGCTGTGTGTGGTGTGTGTGTGTGTGGGTGTGTGTGTGTGTGTGTGTGTGTGTGTGTGTGTGTTTCTGCTTTGTTTCAGGTCGTTCTGTGGGCAGGCCACTCCTGTCCACCTTCTGGTGGAGCCTGTGGCTGCGGGCCAAGGAGCACGCCTGTGACTGGTTAAACCGATCTAGGCTTGGAGTATTTAGGAGTGGCTGAGACGGTGGTTCGCCAATAGACTGTACAACTGCCATGGTGGTAAAACAGCTTGCTTGTTTCTTCTTGAGCGTAAATCCTTGCCTGCCTGCCTGTCAGTAACAATAACCTCTCCTGTTCGTCAGCTCGCTTCTTTTCGTGCACCTGTCACTGGAATTACGGACCTTCTCAGCCTCACCACAGAGCCAGCGTCTCTTAGCCACCGCCTCTCCAACCTCCATCAACCTGCCTCACGGATAACGCCCAGAATCTACCAGTAAGACCTATCAGTCATTTAATCGCACCTCCTCTATATTTTCTTTGGCCCTAGTTAACGCAGTTTTTTTTCTCTTTCTCCCTACAGATTCTCCGTGTAGTGCCAGACTCACTCCTCGGGCTCTCGTTTTGATTTTGTTTGAGTGACATTGTTTGAGTGAGCTGCCATTTCTGCTCTTTGGGTCCAATCCGCCCGGCCATCATGACAAGAACGGTGTATAAAATATTTTATTTCATAGCCAGCTTTTTTCCCCTGAGTATATTGAAAGTTATTTTACTTTATTTTATTTTTTGCTGTAGCTTTTTCCGAAAAAAACTTATGATTAAAATATATTTTGTAGATTCACATATTTTCAGAAAGTTACAAGAGATAACATATAACATTCTGAGTGCATTTCTGACTGAGCACATTCCTGTATATACATTTTTTTTGCATATCGATGCCCAACCAAGTAAGAAATTTAAAAGAAAAACTACATTTTTAAAACACTTTCATCTCACTAAGCAATAATGGTCCCTTACTGACTCGAATACCCTCAGCCAGTTATTAGCTGTAAGTGATCAAATAATAATCCCAGTTTTGCAGAAGAATATTAAATTTTGAGGGCTCTATTTTTCTGGCACAGAACACAGATGGAGGCAAGTCAGGAAAGCAGCAACAGGTGAAACAGAGAGCAGACCAAAACTCCAAAATAAAATCCTGATATCAATATAAATCATTCATGTAAGCTACTTGTTTTTTCTTCAGCTGTCCCCATTTATCAAACAAAAACTGCACTCAAGTCATTTTGTTAAACAAACACTTGATATCCCATCTTTTGTTGCAAGCGTTAATCTCCTAATCAGCACAAAAAAAAATTAGAAAGTTGCAGGACCCCTATTCATACCTGATAGTTTTCTCAGATTTTTGGGTCAGACTCTGGAATGCGCGTGTCTGAGCTTGTTTTAAAATGTTTTCAGCAACATGTTTTATTTGTTTAACATGCAGGTTGAATGGAAGTCAAAAGAGAAAATATTTCTATAAACATTATTCCAATGGGCAAAATGAAATAGTCACGCTATGTAATAAGACATGAGTTTGGACTTTTGTATTTTACATACATATATATATATATGCACATATTTTGATGGAGCTCTGGATTCATCCTGGGGACGGCTGCATTACTCTCGATGATTTCACCGTTAAATCTCTGAGAAATAGCTTTGTAGTGTGATGCTCAGAAGAACACAGAACATGCCTTTAGTTGACTGATCCTGCTGCCAAGTTGGGAGATTTAAATGAATAATAAAAGTGCTGCTGTGCCATCGTTGCAACTTAAATACAATCCCTCTTTCATATCAGTGACTGCTATGGAAACACACGTATCATTCTTGCTGCTGTGTGATGACTCTGGGTAAGACGTGGTCTGAGCATATTTTTAAGGCAAAAACAATTTTGTGCTAAAATGAGCACCAATATTTCACTGCACCACCTGATCAGGACACCCAGAGCCTGCGCTGCCAAACACTCTGGTGCTAGGAAATAAGTAAATAAGGGCAGACACACACAGACAGACTCGCACCTGAAAAAGACTGCATAAGAACTGTGCTTTTCTTGTGGCTTTTGCCACTGTAAGAAAATAGAACCCCAAAAGTGCTGCACGTAACCACTTAGGATATTGTTGCAGGAACTCCAGGAGTCATGGGGTACGAAGTTTAACTGTTGACGTTGAACAGAGATTTCTGTCATCATTTTCATACTATGCCTGGATAATGAACAGGGGGGCAAGGAAACTGATCTGCTGTCAGATTCATTGACATAATGCAGGAAAGAGTCAGGGGTCTCTCTGTGCTTGAGGTGAAGGGCTGGCTGGAGGACAAACAGGCTGGGGAAAATGTTTGTACATTTCCGGTGCAGGACCCTGCGGGGGCGATGGGTTGGGAGTGTCTGGAGAGGCTGCAGGAAAATAAACGAGGACAGAGAGACATTTGCAGGATCGATGGTGTTATTTGTAAATGAAAGTATAGCCAAGCATTTGTGGCAGATTACAGATTTACATATAGTTACAGGCACATACTGGATCACACGTTTATTGAGATGAGATAAGTTTGCGTGTGTGTGTGTGTGTGTGTGTGTGTGTATGAGAGGGGGTGCGTGCAGTTTGCATGATTGCGTGCCTTTTATTCATATGTTAATTGCTGGTACTCAGAAACGTACCTAGTTGTGGAGTGTGAGAGACAGGCATGGTGCTGATGACCAGTGTGTGTCCAGTCAAAGTGTCCTGGGCCAGCTGGGTGTGTGCTGAGTGATGCAGTGATGTGGGTTCTGATGTAAGCCCTAAAAATACAACACAGGCACTCAAAAATCGACTTTAACACACAGTGATAAAGCTGTAACCAGAGTAATTTAGCAAGTTTATTCTGACTTTATTTCACTCTCTGCTTTGCGTTCAGGGTGTGGATAAAGGGGGGCACCTGGGGTAGCACTGCCCCCCCATGAAATCTGATTGCCACTCACTGTTGCCCCCTTAAAACTGTGTTGTCACGTCAGTGCAACCATGGACTGAAGTCACAGGGGAAACCTTTTAGTCCTACTCAGCACCTCATTTATAATTTTGAAGTGCTAAATAATATTACATGTAGTGATTAAATAATGGATTAGAAACAATAAAGATTCAATTTTGAAAGATGGACTCCCCCTCATGTACCTCATTAGTCTTGTCCACTGCCTACCATTCATTTACTTTTCAAACTGTAAATGAAAGAGATACTGTTATTTATGTATCCCACTCAGTAACTGTTGTAAACAGATTATATTTCATTCAGCTTGTGCTTAAATGCAGTCACCATACTGTTACAGTTATGGGGTATTCATATTTCC
Source organism: Pterophyllum scalare (assembly GCA_024447675.2). Taxonomy (NCBI): domain Eukaryota; kingdom Metazoa; phylum Chordata; class Actinopteri; order Cichliformes; family Cichlidae; genus Pterophyllum; species Pterophyllum scalare. The sequence continues at coordinate 23,043 of JAMQGT020007758.1, read as the reverse complement.
TAATGTGTGTTTATAGAGGCAGGAAGTCTGAGCACAATAAAATGATTATAGCTCACTGAATTTTCAACCAGTTTTCAAGTGTTTTGGGGTTTTTTCTAATAGAAATTTCTAATTTCCCACGAGCCTCCATGTGCCACCCCATTGTTCATATTATGTATCCTTTACTATAATGACTGTACTGTATGTATAAATGTACCCTAGCTCCTCCCTAACAGGCAGGCTAATATGAATGAAACATCGTCACAAACCGTAATTATTAATATTTTTTAACAATTTTAGTTTCAAATGGTTAAATGCATCTGAATGCTTTATCATATTCATTGCTAAATATAATATTATCTTAACAGTATTTGAATAGCCTGAGAGTTTCCGTTATTGTTGTGTTGTGTGTGGTTTAGTTCCACGTTCTGACAGCATGCTGGCAAATAACAACAAATGCAGCTATTTCTGTGCACTTTCTTTTAAGTCGGGTTGTCATATTCTGGAGGGTTTTTTTAAAGCACATATGGCGAAAACTGGAAAACATTTTTGGAGATGACTTTTTAGTTTATTTCCACATCTCATCTCAAGCTTGAATTGTCTGTCATGGCCCTCTTGAGAATATATTTGATGCACTGCAGCTTTAACTTCAGACTTCCTTATTTATATACATTTAGATTTGTTTGCAGATGTCCCTAGCAGCATCTCATGTACCCAGTTTATTCTATTTCAGCTTAACCTAATATAAATGTGAATTGCACAAAGTTATACTATCTTTGGGCAAAATCTTTAACTTTTTTTTTTTACTTCCTCCTCTATCCTAGAAAACTTTGCAGAGCAAGTATACTTTTCATTTTCCGCAGTGCTTCATAATTCTGCACTGAGGAGTTTCTATGGAGCATTTGGTGGTATTGCTGAAGGTCACATTTGTTTTTCGGCAGATTTACAAGCACAGACATCAGCCAGTCTCACCCCCTAGAAGCATTTCATGCAACAGGTTGTCTATCTTGGCCAGGCCGCAGAACTTAATGAACTGGAGCTGTTCGATCATCTGCCAGGTGATGCTCTGCAGGGTGGGCAGCAGGAGTAACAGCTCCCCAAAACGACCCCTGGAGTCATACTGACGATCATTAATGTAGTCTTCCAGACTCATCTGAACCTGCACACACACAAACACAGAGCCAGGTCACTATCATTATAAGCAAGTTGCACTTTTGTCCTTGCTGACATGCTATATTGATAGAAGATGTGCACAAATGAAAATACAAATACATTCTGAGGATAAACATTAGTTTCCTTTTGAAACTCAAGCACAAGATTCAAATTATTTACACAACTGAAATTAAAAATAAGCCACTAAGAGCAGCTGTCCTGCAACAATCTAAAAAGGTCAAATGGTTGACCTACCTGCAGACGCATGGCCTTAATCTTCGAAGGATCCCGTAAAGACTTTGCATCTGCAGAATGGAAGGCAAAAGCATGGAAGAGGGGTTGCATTAAGGCAGGGAAGGGATATAGGACAGGATTGAAGGACAGGCCAGCACGGGATAAATAAAAAAATAAATAAAATAAAACCAGAAAGATCAAGGATGGAATTGCGGATATGAGTGGAACTGATGGAATGATTATAGTCAAACTTTGGCATGAAGTGGAAAAATGAGGGATTTAGTGAAGGGGAAAGAAAAGGTGGACAGGTAACAAAACATGGGGACAGGGATTGTGGTCACACTAAGTTAAGAACACGTAAAGAGGGGATGGAAGGATTGGGACCTAACTCTGACGGGAAATCTAGCATATCGGGAAAGTATCGGGATCTGGGCAAAAAAGGCAAGCTAAAAATTTTATATAATTTTTATATATATATATATATATATATATATATATATATATGTATATATATATATATATATATATATATATATATATATATATATATATATATATATATATATATATGGGTTAAAATGGGCTAAAACATGTTGCAGCACCTCCAATAAATGAGTAATTAACCTGGTAGGCAGTTAATATATAATACTGTAAATAAAAAAAAGAGTTTATTTTTCATCTGCTGTAGCCTGGCATTGCTTCCAGCTGACTGCATTGTGTCTAAGTAGCTAAATGTACATTTATTACCTGGGTCAAAGAAGACAATAGCCTTGAGTGCCGCATACTCATTGTCATCTATTTGGATATCCTGGAAGGGCTGCACCAGCTCATCCAGGACTCTGTTGGCTACCCTGCAGATCTCTGCGTCAGGACTATCTCTGTGAATCACACAGCCATTACCTGCAGACACAGGGAGCATGGTTAGTGGCAGTGTTGAGATACTGAACACAGGTGTGTATGAGGTGGGGCACTATGGTATCTGCTCGTGAGGCAAAGGGGTATTTTTGTTTCCTTGAAAGAAGCTTGCAGACTTCTTTGTGTCCTTTTAGGCATTTCAGGCAGGGCAGTGGGCTATGGTAAATAGATTACTGTATAATAATGCAGCATTTATGCATGAAGTGTTTGTAGTTGCTTACAGTATGATCTACTGATAATGAATAATGTCATTTACAAGAGAAAAGCAAAGTCACAAAGAAACAGTAAGCTTTAGTTAATCATTCTCAGTTCACAGGACTTCACCACACATAAAAAAAGATGCCATTCTAGTCATCGGTTTCTACCTAAAAGCAGGAAGTCCTTGAATGCCATTGACCTTTTGGCAACCCCAAGCAAGAGGTGTTCACCAGCATGAGCTCGAAGCAAGCTCACCTATGGACAAACACACACAGATAAAGTACAGAAACAATGTAACAGTACCTCCTCTTTTGCCGTAGTAGTCTGTGTATGCTAATGTAAAATTATGTGGCATTTATTTGTTATGTTTAAATATTGTTGTCAAGCCCTTTCACACACTTACAACTGTTGAAGATTTGTTTCCAAAATCACATGTGAGATAATAACTACAGTGCTGTGCAAAAGTCTTAAGCCACCCCTAATGTCTTTATATTTTGCTTCCAAGCAGTCAGACTTGCTTGCAATTTTTTAAAAGTGGTCTTGAGCAATAGTTCTCCAGGCTTTTTTTTTTTTTTCAGAGAAAGGTTGTGTCTACAATTTGGCCAAAAAAAAGAAAAAAAAGAAGACTTTACTGGCACAAAAACGTCTAATTTGTTCCCATTTTTTTTAGCTGAGTTTATGAAAAATGTCAAAGATAACACAGTTTGACAGGCATGAAATTGTATTTTTGCACCTGCAAGAGGATTCTCAAAGAGCTACTAGTTGAAAACTTGGCATATCTCAGCATGGTGAGTCCTTAAAAAAATCTGAGGAATCTGGACAAGTGAAGGACAAAAGAAGAAGTATCAGGCCTAAAAATCTGCACAGTATCTGAAAGGCATGTCCTTAAGAAATAGGAAAAAATCCAGCAAAGAACTGACACGGGATCTGAGAGATGCATCTGGGCATTCAGCTGATACATCTACTGTTCACCGAAGCCTCATCAGAAATAGTCTCATTGGATGGATGGCCATCAAGAAGGTCTTACAGAGTGATGAACCCAAATTTGAAAATTTTGGTTCAAATAGTTGTCAGTATGCACGGAGGAGGTCAGGACAGCAGTGAGTGTCTACAGTCATCTGTCTCCACAAGGTGTCATGGTTTGGCACTGTATTTTCAGTGGCGTTGGGGACCTTGTCAAACTCAATAGTATTATGAATGCAGAAAAGAACTGTCAAATTTTGAGCCACTATCTGGAAAGCATGTGATTGGAAAAAGCTTCATTTTTCAGCATGACAATGATCCCAAACAAAAAGCTATTTAAGACTATTTAAAGAAAAGCTTGCCTAAGATTTTTCAGGCAGTATTGCAGAACAAAGGTGGTCATACCAAGTATCAACTTTCAAGCTCTTTAGAATTGTATAAAATTGCCTCAACTTTTCCCCATTTTCTTAGCAACATATTAAGAAATGAGGGGTGGCACAAGTCTTCTGCATGACAATGATTATATGCAAGAAGAAATGTCATAGTGACATTATGCAGAACAACATTGTTACCTGGTCATCCAGTGGCAGTTCTCCAAAAGTAGGAATATATTTGGCCCATTCCACCAACACCAATAACTGCTGTCTCATAGAATCACATATGTCCCCCACAGTGGCTGACTTCTGCTCTGATAATTCTGCTATTCCAGCCGGAGTAGTGCTCTGCAGGAAAAGGGGAATTTCTATGAGCAGCTGCAATTTAGTCAACATATATATATATATATATATATATATATATATATATATATATATATATATATATATACATACACAAACATATATGATTTTTAAAATAAGAAGTTCATAAAGGGATTATCACCTGTTGGGACAATGATTCTGCTTGGGCCAAAATAGTAATGGGTGGAAGGTCTTGGGAGTCGGGGATACTTCTTCGGGAGCTGATCCGATCTCTCTCGTTCTGTACAGCTAATATATAACAGCCATCATTGTTGTGTGCATAAAAGAGGAAATGATCTCAAAAGGAACAGGGAAGAGACAACATCCTCCAGTGTACTGGTAAAATAAGCAGGAGTACACAAACATGGCAAAAACAAGGTCTCACTCTTGATTTTTGAGTTTCAAGAGTTTGCACGAGTTATTTATCAGTGTTAAGAGATACCTGCATACACTAAGATGGTTAATAATTAGAAAAAAATAGCAGTACAGTCATCAACAAAAGTGGTGAAACGTTAACCTGTTACAATCCAGAACAACATGTTTAAATAACACATGATTAGGGGTCGTAAAACTCCGAGCCAAGGTTATACCCCTCATAAATACAAACACACACTAAGTAAACACCTGTTTTATGACTGAGCCCATTTCAGCCATCTTGAAGCAGTTTTCTCTCTGACAGAAGCATTTCCTTCTTTTATTTAATCCTGCAGTGTGTCAGTAAACTTAATTAGGAAATGTAATCTTCTCTCATTGCTCGCATATAATGTATGTACAGTGACATGAAAAAGGATTTTCCCCTTCATCCTTTTCTTTTGCATATTTGTCACACTTGAATTTTTCATATCATCAAACTAATCTTGGCATTGGACAAAGATAACCCAAATAACTGATGATTTCATTTATTAAACCTACCTGGCTGTGTGTGAAAAAGTAATTGGCCCCTAAACTTGTTGTTCCACCCTTTTTGGGATGCAAACCCTCCAGAAAGTTCAACTTTTTTCTCATCAGTACACAGAATATTTTCCCCCAAAGTCTTGGAGATCATCAAGATGTTTGTTGACAAATGTGAGACGAACCTTTGTGTTCTTTTTGATCAGCAGTGCTTTTCATCTTGGGACTCCTATGTATGCCATTTTTGCCCAGTCTCTTTCTTATTGTTGAATCCTGAACTCTGACCTTAACTGAGGCAAGTGAGGCCTGCAGTTTTTTTTTAGATGGTGTTCTGGCTTCTTTTGTGACCTCCTGAATGAGTCTCGAGTCGTTTGGTAGGACTGCCACTCCCGGGAAGGGTCACCACTGTACCAAGTTTTTTTTTTCCATTTGGATAATGACTCTCACTGTGGTTTCCTGGAGTCCCTGAGCTTTAGAAATGGCTTTGTAACCATTTCCAGACTGATAGATATTAATGACTTTGCATCTCCTCTGTTTCTTTACATTGTGACGTGTTGTGTTGCTTTCTGAGAACTTTGAGCCTACTCCACTTTGTCAAGTTTTTTTTTTTCTTTTTATTCAACAGGTCTGGCAGTAATCAAGTCTGAGTGTGTCTCATGAAATTGAATTCAGCTTTCCCTTAAAAAGGGGCTAATCACGGTTAATTAATGATTTAATGGGGGGGGGCAATTGCTTTCTGATCTCTGAAACATTTAAGTGTGACAAATATGCAAACTACTTTTTTCATGGCACTGAATACAAAATCAACAAACTCTGTAAATATCACTCTCTGTCTCTTCTCGCTACATCTGGGTGTAACAATTTAACTTTGTGTCTCATTCAAAAAAGGTTTCACTACCTTCTTTTTTCATGCCAGCCCTGAAGCATTTGTTGAGTCTGCAGAACCGACACTGGTTCCTCTTATCTTTATCCACTATGCACTGTCTGCTGAACCTACAGAACACACACAGTTATCAGAGCAAGAACATTATGACTTAATATATTGTGACATACTGTGAGGCCATAAAGCATGCAACACAGTAACAAAAAGCTAATTATCAATATATCTGCAAATTATTACAAGGGTGCATGTGTATAAAAGCACATTTCTGATGATTATATAAACTGTTTCCACATGCATGCATACATTAAGTGTTTGTATGCTTGCACAGTATTTCCTTGCAATCTGTACCTGCAGGTATAGACGTGGCTCTTGCGTATAGAGCGTCTGAAGAAGCCTTTGCAGCCGTCGCAGCTGGAGGCTCCATAGTGTTTCCCTGTGGCTTTATCTCCACAGATCGCGCAGTTACTGCTGACCCCATCTGGACCAGGCAGGCTTGGCTCTGTTGGCATGCTGTCTGGAGCACAAAAGGAAAACCGTTCACACAGGTGGCACGTGCATACACACATGCATATGCATGCACATACAGTACTAGTCAAAAGGCTGAAGGAACAGTCTCATACATCTGTATATTACACACAATCTCAAATACCCTACAAAATGTAATAGTGATTTCAGTGCACATGTTCTATAAGGAACATGTGATAATACAGCTGTCCAGTGCACTGTGCACTCATCTAATTGCAGCCAAATTTGCAGAATCTCTACACTGTCAAAGTTGTGATTTATTTTAATCTCCTTAATTTTGATCTTTAGGGTGTTACATAATGCATTGCAGCATTTTGCATTTTGTCAGTTTTTTAATATTGAGTGACAAATTTGCAAGCAAATTAACTGTCTTGGTAAGGTGTTGGGCCAGTAAGACGAGAACAGCTTCAAAGTGCCTTATTAATGATTGTACAAGTGGCTCTTGAACACCATTCTTCCAAAAGATATTCACTCAGTGCATGTGATGATGATGGTAACCATGTGGGTGTAGCAAAGGCTATAGTATATGATTCACATGATTTTCAGACTTATCAAACCATTCAGTGGCCACTGATTCCCGATGGATGGCAGCTCTGGGAAGATGAAAGAGGCCACTATGATCAGGATATAATCATAGGATTAAAGGTGATTTTGTAGCGACTTTTATCCCTGAGGGAACAAGCGAACTCAAAGTAGGTCAGCAAAATGCCCCTTCACCATGAGACCTGCTACATCCTCTGTTTTTTCCTTTCACTTCTCACCAGAGTGTAGTGCTTCTGGGGGACAAATTAAGTTGGAACATGTTTAGTTAATTAGTCACTACATGAAGTCTTACTCCAAGAATAATAAAATAACCAAATACCCCCCACCCCCCAAAAAAAAGAGAGAGAGAAAGAAAAAATGGCAATGGCTGCTGTTAATTGATCCACCCTGGTCATAGGTGCCCACTTCAGAGTACAGAATATAATACCCATAATACTGCTGATACTTCTGTAGTATGTGTTGTACATTGTGTAGGAGGACAGCAGGTATTACCAGACATTGTTGTTAATGACAAAACATGATTGTCATTGTTTTTTCTACTTTTATGTCTTTATTGTCATCATCAACATAATCTCTGTCATTATCACCAGCATCAGCATCGTCACAGTAATTGAAACCATAACCGTCGTTGCTGCCTCCTTGTTCTGTTAAAGCCTGCTGAACAGAACCTTCTTTGACCACGTTGTTGATGTAAAAGCTAAAGATGGATCAACACACACACACACATTTATATTCCTACTGCGCACTATTCCTTTGGTCCCACGCCAGGCAGTGCCAATGTGAAATGAGTCAATGAGTGTCTACAGTCAATGTTTGACTAATTTTGCCTCCATGCTGAGGTAACACCTCTGTATCACAGAGATGGGTGCTTCCTGTTCAGTAAAATATCTTCACGGCACATTCCTGCAGTTCCTGCCTGAACAATTTGGTTATCATTTATTTAATCCCCTTCAAACCGTAACCCAGCCCTTTAATTTCCTTGACAACACACATTTCCTCTATTGCATATACATGGAGAAGCAACAATGGACAAGTGGAATTTATTTTACATTATTATTGTCAAACAAGACACACACTTGCACACTATTGGTCAGTATTAAAATGTCAGTCAGAGTTTTCTCCAGCAGTGAATTTGAACATATCAAACACATCAAAAAACATATTTACCTCCTTTCTGCAAATAGCAAGCCATTTGCCTCAAGCTCCACTCACTTAACTTCATGAGTGAGTGTCTAGTGAATCTGCTTCCTTGTAAGGATAATGGAGAATTATACCTATCTTCCATGTCTGTCCATATTAAATCATTCTGAAGGTCCTGATAAGTATGTCAGTTAGTGGCCTATCTCTTAATGTATCTGTCTGTTTGTCTTTTTTGTGTGCTTTTGTGTGCATGTTTGTGTCTGTATTTGTACACACTTACCTCTTCCTATATAGAGTACCTCTGCATGCTCAAAGCCCAGTGTGCTGAATGAAGGATCCAGGCCTTCACAGTAGTTGGCTACTTCCATATCTAACAGAGATTTACTCTCAGGAGTAGGAGTAGGTGGATACTTCATTCTTGTTTCACTCTTCTCTTCTCTTCTCTTCTCTTCTCTTCTCTTCTCTCTCTCTTCTCTTCTCTTCTCTTCTCTTTCTCTCTTCTCTTCTCTTCTCTTCTCTTCTCTTTCTCTTCTCTCTCTTCTCTTCTCTTCTCTTCTCTTCTCTTCTCTTCTCTTCTCTCTCTCTTTTCTCTCTTTCTTTCTCTTCTCTTCTCTTCTCTCTCTTCTCTTCTCTTCTCTTTCTCTTCTCTTCTCTTCTCTTCTCTTCTCTTCTCTTCTCTTCTCTTTCTTTCTCTTCTCTTCTTTCCCTATCTTTCTGTCCCTGTTTCATCTAATTCTTACAGGAATAACAAGGGAGATCCCTGACATAAAAGACCCATAATCTGATCTGATTGGGCTCTGAACAAGGAGAGGGGAGGAGCTGGGGCTCTTCTCACCTTCTTACACTTTACTTATCTGTCCTTCTCTCTCGCACTTATCACAGGGATGAATAGATAGTGAAAAAGCAGATATTTCCCTTCCCTTCTCTGCCTTTTATTATACCTTTTTTCCTTTGCATCACTGTAGATTTAATCAGATTTTGATGAAAAAAATTGCACATGTAGTGCACGTGCATCTGTTGTTAGACACTAACATGTATGAATGTGCATCTGACTCTGTGTGTGTGTGTGTGCATGTATGTGTTTGTGTTTATGGGCATGAATGTACCCTTTCCAGGTTTCCTAATCTAATCAATGGTGAAGTAATAGCACCACCACCTCAGCAGAAGTGAAGTAGAAAGCACTGATAGTTTCCATTGAGGTGTCCACACACACATCATGGGCTCATCTAACCCACAGTTTTTAACTCATTATTCTGCATGATTTTAATGACTGTTAACTGTAAACATCACCAACAACATCCTCACTGACCACTGCTTTTAAATTTTTTTGCTTTATTTATTACAGTTAAGTCACTGGTCCACAGCTTCACATCGGTTCGTATCAATATTTTTAATAATTAAGATTAAAAATCATTTTCAGACTGTTCTTACATTTACGTAACTCATTTCTTTTTACTAAAAAATAAATGTAATGAAAATAAATGTATGGGGAAGAGAGGCAAGGGACTTTAAAAGTGACAATCAAAAATAAAAGGTGATAAGGTGTCAGCATGCCCCCCCCTTTTTTTGGGGGGGTATCAAATCCATTAAAATGTCCCACCCATTTAAATCAGGGCTTTCATTACACTAACTCTTATTGTGTGGGCTAAAGGTAATCAGCTACGGGCATTCTGCTGTGAAGGCTGTAAATGATAAGAGCCAGTATTATGGGACATTTGATGCCCTAAATCAGCAAGGAATGGGCCAATCAGAAGACTTATAAGTGTGTGAGCATATGTGAGCAGGTGTGGTATTGTCACTGTAGGCTCAATATTGTAGATCGCACATGGCTGAAAATGCTATTAATACTTGGTTACATGGTAATAACAGATATTTATTTTTATAATATTGGAATCATAGGTGGTAAGCCACAGAGAGAAGAGAGGGAGAAAGAGAGAGAGAGGCTGGAAGAGAGAGAGGTAATAGAGAGGTAATAGAGAGATCATAGAGAGATTACATTTTAACCATGTAGCAAGGTCAGGACTCCTGACTCATCATGTTTGTGGGCAGGGAAGAAAAAGAATTTTGTCCTTACAAATGCCAAATAGTCATATTTGTATTATCACTGTGGTAGAATTAGGAAGTATACTATATGGTTGTAAGTATAAAGGCACTAGGGGTAAATGTGTTAAAGGTTCTTATGTGATTACAGTTTAATATACAAAAAAAGAACTGTGCTTTTAGACAGAACAAAAATCAGTGTTCATTCAAAATTAAAAATCTTTAATCCAGAACAGGCTAAAAGCTTCACCTTCCAATCTCAAGAGCAAGGACAGCAGCAATAGCAGCTGAGGTCTTTATTTCTGTAATCATGAGTGCCTTTGATCTTTCCCCCTCCTTTTTTTTTTCCATTTTGAATACTTAAGAAAGCACTTTTTGATTTGTACTAAGGAAACTACAATATTTCAGAGACGCTGATCAGCTGCTCATGTCATTTTAAAGTAGAGTGTTCATTTTATTCATCTCTCAAATATATTGAAAACATATTCCACCACCTGGCAAAAAAAAAAAAAAAAAAAGCAATACAGATGCAATTTAACCTAAAAGTGAATTTAAAGTTAAAAAACTAAAAAAGTTATTGGCACTTATTGCAGGACATAACTCAGAAAGCTTGCATCTGCTTAGCAACCAAAAGCCCTTCATAGCCATAAAACCCAGAGCTAAGAGGCTATATCTGTGTGAACTGACCATAATACTGTCGCCTTTATTTAGACTAGGTTTTAATCGTCACAGATGATAATCAGCCACCTAACTGACTTGTAAACCCTGACTTCCTGATACTCTGGCAACAGTGTGATACGCAGTTAAGTAAAATGGCATTCACCCTTAAGACTGTACATCTTTAAAGGAATATTTGCTTTTTATGTGTTGTTCCACGTTGTCCACTTTTAAAACCACCACATGCAAGAAAACAGAAACATGGAATAAATTGTTAACTATGGTTCTACAACTCTCATTCAAGTTTCTTCATGCGTTGGGTTCTATGCAAGCTCAGGAAAAAAAAATGGATACCATATCTATGATTCGGCTGAAGTAGATCCTGTGGGTTTAAAGGTTTAGCATTAACATGACAACCTGCGCATATATAAGCCAGACCAGTACAACATCACACACAGTCTCAAAAGTCAATCAACAACTCTGGGAATGCCTCAACAAAACAATCTTCACTCAAAAATTAACTACGGTTTGACTGTTTTTGTTCTGTTGTGTGAGTGTGTATTGTGTGCACTCTATTGTTTTGGCCAAAGCCAAGAAGTTTAGTTACATGTGATCAGACACTGCATGTTCTTGCAGATATTAAAAAAAGAAAAACTTTTGAGCCTCCTTCACGTCAGTGTATTATAGAAGTGCTTATTATAGAAATTAAACCATACTTTTGGATATTATATGATGGTAGTGAAAGAAAAACAGCATATGAATTTAACACCATCTTCCTGCACATGAAATGGGTTATAACATGACCTTTGCAGCACAGCCTGTGCAACAAAGTTAATATTTCTTATCTGCTTTCACAAAATGCCTGCGGACACAGAGCTCTGGATACACGACATAGCAGCAGGTGCAGTTTGTGCGAACAAGAAGTCCGACCATTGCCACCATAATACAAAACCACGTGATTTAAGAGAACACATTCGCAAACTTCCTTGAAAAACTACCAAAGGTAAGCGTTGATTCTTCTCTACAGAAACAGCAACACATTGTAATGTTTTTTACTCCTTCTTATTCTGACATGAACCTTTGCATTTCAGTGACAACGTACTTACAAAGAAAAGTCTGGCTTACCTGTCTTTCTGTTTCTGTCTGGGATGTGCATTTATCCAGGTGTACCGCTGTACTCTGACAGTGAGCAGCCCTGTGATACTCAGTGTGCCATTGGACTAAGTGACATTGAGCATGGGAAAATGGTAAAGGTGTTCAATCACATTAAAAAGGAAGGTTGGAGAGCTGAGCGGCCTATAATTCACAAAGCGACACATTGGATGGCGCCACCGTAGCCCTGTCATTAGATCGATTTACTAAACAAACTCAAACTAGGGTGGGGATGTTAAACAGTAACCCAGCACCATAAAACCGAAAAGGAAAAGCTCACCAGGTGTGTGTGTGTGTGTGTGTGGATCAGGCAGGCCCTCCAACACCACCCTCTGAGGGCAGAAAGTATGAGATCCAAAAAAGGTTTGAGGTAATGTTTCACAAAATCATGGGGGAGCCGTAACGATTTTAGACATTTATTTCTCTTCTTAGCAATAAAGCTTAACAATTTGGCCATGTACACAGGGGCTAACAGTTAAGTGCAAATGCAGTCAAAAGTATTCATTTCCACTTACAGTCCAGTTACATGAAGTTACAGATAAAATATGCTACAACCTCTGATTTCATAATCTAACATTACAAATTCCAAGCATGAAGACTTTGCATTATAAACAGAGACCAGCAGATGGCAAGAGCGCCTTCATAATGAAACAAAACCAAAAGACACTTCCAAATCATGTCAAATCCTTTCAACGTTTTCATAAATAAAAGCACAGTTTGCCTACACACACAGACACACACATACATGTATGTATGCATATATATATATATATATATATATATATATATATATATATATATATATATATATATATATATATATATATATATTTTGTGTGTGTGTGTGCGTGTGAGTATTGCTCATGTATATATGAGAGTAATAAAGCAGAGATAAGAATATCTGTCAGTGGTCAGTCAGTTTTTTAGTTTTGTTTTTCAAGATAATTAAAGAATTATTCTGAAAACATAAAAGCCAAATAAGAAACAGCCACTAAGGAAATAATATATTATCTGATATAATATTTAATATTATCTATAAATCCTGAGGTCAAGATTGACATTTTATACTGAAATATTGATTGATTGTTAAAACCTGAAAGTTGAACCTTTTATTTCACATGCAATATATATTTGTTTTCCTTCATTTGATCTTTTTTTAAAATGTTTTGTTCTTATGTGATTTTGAACTATTACTCTCAGATTAGATCACTTAAATTCATGGAACTGAACCAAATCCCTGACAGAAATCAAAGAAAAGTGAAGGAAACACACTCACAGCACCAGCAGCATTTACCCAGCTTTTCCTAAGAAGCATATGTTGCAGGTCCGCGTTCCCAAGAAAGTAAGCATGTCCAAACAGTTAAAAGTGGTTAAGCTCAGAAGCATTTCATTTAAACTCTCTAAGTCCTCTATGTGTTCTAAGTAATACAGCCGGAAAATGTGGTAGGGAATGAAGCAGACCACCATGATTAGCGCAAAGCAAAGACTCTTCAGCTGAGCCCCAAACTCCTGTTGAGAGGTGCATCCCTCCCGGTGTGTCCTGTATAAAACCCAGAGAACATTGCCTTGGAAGGCTGTCAACACAGTGGCAATGACTATAATCAGTATGCTTGTGATGTAGTTGAGCACCTTGACAGATTCTATGTTTTTTCCAAATTGGAAGCAAGTGTTGTTTTCTGTGTAAGTTCTATTTGTAAGATTGCCATAATTAAAATGGATGATGCAAGGGACTGTGATCAGCAGAATAATCCACACCAAAAAACTGATTAAGATCGCGTGTATCCTCTGAAAGGATGCCACGTGGCAAGCTTTGTGGTAGAATGTCAACAGGCGGGTGAGGAGGATAATCACATAGAGTACAAAAGACATATACATGTGGATATGGATCATGCTGCTGACTATTTTACACCACCCATAGAGCATGGTCCATTCATTAGTTGCATAATAGTAGATTCTGAAGGGAACCGTTAGCAGGAAGATGAAGTGGGTAAAGATCAGGTTGAGCACGGCGATTGACATGGTGGAAGTTGTGCTGGATTTCATGATGCGCATCATCAGGCTCAGGCTAATTGTACCACAGATCAGAACCACAGAGTAGATGACAGAGAGGACCATGTGGTAATCGGTGTGATTCAGTGGCTTGTCTTTCGTTGAGGCAGTAGTCATCATTGAAGTTGTGTTTAGGGATACTGTACTCTGGTTTACTGTGGTAGCCATCCTAAACAGAAGAGGAAAGGGAATAAAAAAGTACAAGGCATATTAGAATTAAATTAGAGAGATTAGATTAAATTAGAAAGCTAGAGATGAAGAGTAAGTGGAAGTGAAATGTATCCAATAAAAAAAGAGAATAAGAAAACACAAGGCTGTAAAAACCAGCTGATTTACTGTATTGTAAAGGCTTGTATGTCCCCAGATGAGCTTAATGTGAAACAAGACTAAAGACAAAGCGGCTACATCACACACCAAGCATGTTAGCAAGACAAAGTAAAACTAAGTATTTAAAGCATTAAAACGCACAAATCCTGCATAACAATTTAACCATTATGAAAGGAAGAATGCCACAATAGAAACAATATGATGAAAAATCAATCATCAAAGGACTTACTTGCGCTGTGGTCAATAAAGAACTGGACCGAGTGCTCTTTCTTGTGTGTCCTCTGCAGTTCATCACATTATATCCAGTAGCGGCAAGTTCACAGAGTTGCAGAGCACGGGAAAAGCTCCGTGTCTGAAAAGAAACTGTTTCTGCCCAACTGCGTTTGCACCTATGCTTATGTCCGTGTGTGTGTGTGCCAGCTTTTGGCGGAAGTTAAGGTTCTGAAAGTGAACTGTTTGTGAGGCAGTGTTTGTGTGTGTGTGTGTGTATGTGTTGCAAGAAACCACCGTCCACTTTGCATACAGTCTTATGTGTGCTCTGTCAGAAACAGGAGGTTACTGCAAACACATGTCAGTGCACAGAACCACAGGGCTGGTTACTTCCTCCTTTTCTAAATGCACTCTGCACTTGACATTTCAAGTGAAATGTTGTCATTAAAAAAATGATACAGTGTGGCACGTAGAATAAATTTACATTATGATGGTAAACCACACACATATTTGTACAGTACCCAGCCACTATGTTCTCCTAATTACTAATAGATTCAGTAATTAGGAGAACATAGGGGCTGAGTACTGTACAAATATGTGTGTGGTTTACCATCATAATGTAAATACAGAGAAGTAAAAAGCATTATGAAATGTTACAAGTATTTCACAAATGCAACAAATACATCACAGATTAAGGTATGTACCTCAAACTAACCAAACAGGAAGACATTTTTGAATTTAATGTTCATTCATTTCTTAAACTTTTGCAACTCAGAGTGATACAAACTGGGATTGGATTACAAGCATACAGTTAGGTCCATTAATATTTGGACAATCAAACAATCAAGATACAGTTGAAATGCAGATGCTCAACTTTATAGTCAAGGGGGTTTAACAAAAGTATTGCATTAACTGTTTAGAAATTACAGCCATATTTCATACACAGTCCCCCATTTTCAGAGGCTCAAAAATATGTGGACAATTGACTTATAAGTAGTTTCATACTCAGGTGAGGTCTGCTTTATTTCACGACAATTTAAACAGTGAATCCAACTGAAAGTTAAACTTTCCTTTGGTAGCTGTTATGAGGGTCATCATTAGGATGAAAAACCAAAATAAACCTATCAGAGAAATGGCAAAACTTTGGGAGTGGCCAGATCAACAAGGTGCTACATTCTAGGGTCAACATCACTAAAAAAAAAAAAGGCCTCAAAGACCACAGATGCATAGCTACAGTGCAGTGGAGGATCTGTCTTGGTTAAGAAAAAAACGCTTCATGAGGCAGAGAACACAAACAAACACCAACTGCAAGTGGCTGCAACATCTCAAGGAAGGGAACACAACATGTGGTGATGTCCAGAGGTTCTAGAGTTCAGAACAGTCAATGACTGCAAAGGATTTTGATCCAATTATTGAATGCAATCCTTATATTTGTAACAATTTTAATTTATCCTGACATTTTTCTAAAAATGGCTGTTAAACCATTTGAATTCAAGCTGAAAGTCTTAACTTCAGTCACATCCTGTTTGGTTTAAAATCCACTATGAATGAATGAACAGAGGCAGAATTACAAAACTGTTGTCACTATCCAAGCACTTTTGAACCTGACTGCAGCTTCATAACATTTGCTTTTAAAGTAGTTAGACAAAGTCATCTACTGGCTACTTCAAAAGAGAAGTAAGCCAGGATGTGGTAATGCCAGCTGTGATGTTGACAGATTTGTTTAGTTACAACAAAATACAAAAACAAGCAGCTAGTTATAAGACACACAGCACACTGTATAGTGATTCGGGCTAATATCAAGGGAGGACTTTGTAAGCTTTTGAGTTTGCAATGCAGCCAAAAGACAAATTTTTTTATTGCCATATTCAATAAACACCTCAGTTCACTTTCTTACACAGAAAAACCCCTTCACCCTGACCACAAACCTAATAGGAAAGCTGCAAACTTTTACCTACAGCAGCAGTGGTTTATGGGTTCATTTCCTTGATACACACACTAATCATATGTATGCATATTATATATATGCATGTATGTATGTATGAATGAATGAATGAATGAATAAAGCAGTACACCTTCCTGAGTCTTGTTCTTTATTAATGAGCACTGTTTTGAACAATCAAATGCTCACATGACCATTTACTGGCACTTCATTTAATTCTGTTAAACACACATTTCCACTCCAATCATTCAATTATATATATATATATATATATATATATATATATATATATATATATATATATATGTAGTGAAATTAAGTTAATATATCCCTTTTCATACTAAAGACATATGCATTTTAGGCAGCTTTATAGTGTTACATACTTCAACTGTTAGCTAGAGCCTATCCCAGCTGCCATAGGCCGAGAGGCAGAGTATACCCTGGACAGCGTTCACATATAAAAAGTTAAATATATAAATTTGGCTAGCAAAATGTGTCCAAAGTGTTGTGTTACATAGATACAATAATATAAAAATTCACAAATAAAACAAAGACTGAGCGCATTTGTACAAAAGAACACAACACAGCACTATGCAAAAGTCAGGGCACGCTGTAAAGGTGTACTGTTAAAAGTATTACACAGTATACAGTGTCCTGAGATCATTTTCCATGTTGTCAAGTTAAATCCAGTTAAATAAGTCCAGTGTTAAAAATCTTGTTTAAGGAACCAATGTGTGCACACATCAAAATAAGTTTACTAGGGGAAATGCATCTTGTGTCGCCGCCACAGGATGAGTCTTCGTGAAGTGAGAACATGTGTGACCACACTCAGCAACATAAGGAAGATTGTCATTGACATCACGATCACATAGTGACTAATGCTGCAAAAGATAAAGGAAGTTTAAAACATTTTAGATGCAACCATATGCAGATCAAAGTAGCAACAGATGTATTAATAAATGAGCCAAGAGTCACTTATTAAGACTTGCAAACTATATCCCAGTTTAATTACCTTGTACCAATGTCCAACCAGCTGCCGTAGTCCTGCACCATGAAGAAAAAATGCTGAGGAGAGCAAGAGTGAATTAAAATGTATGCATGAGTTTCAGATGCAGTTTACTTAACAGTACAGGAGATAGAAGATTCTATCTTTTTAAACATCATAACAGTGTGAGTCAACATTAAACCGACATTAAAGGCCAAGAAATGGCTTACCAGAGCCATCAAGTCAGAGATAACCAGGACGATAAGGAACAAACTAGATGAAAAATATAAGATAAAGAGAACAAAGGACTTTAAAAATTCGGGCACACACACACACTGGACAGTATGTTTAAACCATTTTCAATCACAATGAAGGAGAAACTAGAAGATAGTGGGTCATTTACTACAGTTATTTTAGCTGGCTCATGGTTTAAGATGAGCCCGTCTAAAAAGCAAACGGAACATACTCCCGCCCATCGGTCCACAGAAAGAATCAGATCAGCGATCTGAGGTATCCAACAAATCCAAAGAGTTTACTAAATTTGCACTAGTATGACATTTGAAATGAGGAAGTGAAAAGTTACCTCCTTGATGATAGCTGAGTTGTAACTTGGATGGTCTCAAATGTACACATAACTATGATGAATGGAATGATAACCTGGAAGGACAGATGACAATATAAGGAAATAAAGGCTTCTATGGATCCCTCTAAATAAACACAGCTCATTATTAACAATAATGCTAACAGTTCTGTTTATTATAATAAATCCCAAATATACAGAAATAAATGAGATGCAAGAGAAATGTTGGGAATTTGGGGAGGGGGATGGGGGTCATGGCTGAAAAAAATTAACATGAGTGAAAGAAAAGACATGTTAAAACATATTTAAACATATTTCTCAGGCAGAATATGAATAGATTATGACTAGTCATAATGTGAGAGACTACTTCCTCTTTTGGTGCAACACAGCATAAATCATAAAGGAAATGTGTAAAACACAGTACCTTCCACATCATTAACCCTCCCATTATGAAGGGGTTGAAAACAGTGAGGAAACAATAAACAGATGCTGGGTCAAAGCTAGGAAAAGAGAAACAGAAGCACAGAAAGTGACACAAGACACAAGTCTAGAATTTTTTTTTACATATCACAGAAGAGGAGGACGGATCTCTTGTCGTAGAATACACGGTAACATACTATATTTAATGCAAAACAATTAGTAACACACAATGAGACGCCCTGCATATATGTGTAGTTTAGCAGAACTATTTCCTCTTATTTCCTTCCTGTATGACAGACAGCTAGTAATTACAATTATACATACACACACACACACACACAATCAATGACACCAGACAGAAATTCACACAAATACACATGATACTGCAACCAACCCCCTTCCCAAAATAAAACTTCCTGCCATTCACCGCGCGCGCACACACACACACACACACACACACAAATAGAAATATGAATATACCTGTTTATAGACGCAATGTTTCCTGTACCAAAAAAAGCTGTTATTATAAAAAATACCTGAAAAAAATGAAGTCAAGGTGCCGCCAGAAGTAAAAGTGAACTGGGTTGACCAACACCCCCCCCCCCCACCCACACACACACACCATCATACACTTCAAACATCAAAAACTTTTATGTTAAATTTTAAACAGTAAATCTTATTTGATCATATCTGCCCTGAACATCACGCACAGACTCTAATGTGGCCAAATCATCTCTGATTAGGGTTTTTGTGTTTTAAGCAAAAGCCATTGTTGCGAATGCTCTTAAAAAGGATACAAAAAAATATGACCTTCGGATATCATCCAGCTTCAGCTGACGAATCTTGGTGATGTCGATGTTTGCAGAGAAATCGATGGTGGACAACTGAAAGAAAGAAAGAAAGAAAGAACGAAACAAAAAAGAAAAACATAAAACAAAAGCATGTCTGTAAACCCAGTCACAAAGATACACAAACGTGGAGACCCTACATAGATATGTTGGGCTTTTGTATAAAAACACAGTATGTTATTATGATTTAATAGGAACAAAACATCTGACATCTCAATGAGTGGATAGGAAGAACACTTAAGTTCAAACATACATAGATGTATTTTGTATTTTCTCATGAAAATTTAGGCTCGGGCTGCTCAGGGATTTCCTGTGACACAGTGAGCATTTCTCCCCCACTCGTCTCCTTTTATTCCCCATGCGTTTACATGCCATTTCTGCATGTCATTAAATTATGTCTTTTGTCCCCCATAATTTGCATTTTCTGTGTTCTCTTGATACACTATTCCTTCTCATCTCTTTCCCCTCACCCTCCAACTGCTCAGGGCAGATGGCTGCCCCTCCCTGAGCCTGGTTCTGCTGGATATCTCTTCCTATTAAAAGGGAGTTTTTCTATCCCACCATTGCCAAGTGCTTGCTCATATCATTTGATTGTTGGGGTTTTACTCCCTAATAATGTAGGGTCTTCATGAGGTGACTGTTGTTTTGAATTGGAACTATATCTATAAAAGCAAATTAGATATCACCGTCACAAATAAATACATAAAATCTTAACAAATCCAGCTGAAATGACTGACTGAATAAATAGTTTGTAGTCATTTTCTATTACCAAGGGAAAAAAAACACATCTCATAACTGATGCAGTCTACACTACTCAACCAATACAAGCTTGGAAGCAAACAATGACTCTACCTCTTGCCTGCCAGAGATGCCCTGAGTGAGCAAAGCTTCCTGTTCAATGTTAATCCACGCAAACATTAACCAGGATAACACAGTGGGGAACAAAGCCTCTGACCTGTGAAGGAGACAAAAACAAAAATAGAAATGATATCATTTTGTAGCTTTGGTGTGGCAGTGCAACTCTGCACCAGACATGATTGAACTGCTGGTGGGTTGTCTTACCCAGTGCTAAGCAATAGGTAGGTGGAGGTGAGAGACAAGAATATGCTGAGGAGTCGATGAAAGAGTCGCGTCGAGCTTAGCAAAGGAACGAATGTAGAAGATGCTGAAAAGAGAAGAGTTGGCAGAGGTGTTTCGGGTCTCAGAGGTGTGATATTTTAATGTCATCTGAGGTGTATGCGATCAATATTTAAAAATGAAACATAAATGATAGATGAAAGCAACTACAGCCCACCCTAGAATTCTTAAGCTGCTGAATACAAGTGTACCCTTCCTATCTTGTGCTCACTTGCAATCAACCCACCTAATGTGCTCCAGCTGATGATCTGATTAAGAAGAGGTAGGCCCTGTTTCTGCTGTAGGCTGGAGTGTGTGAGGGATGGCACGTACGCGCACACAGCAACATGAAGCATCTGTTGAGTTTGACAGGTAATCAGTTAAATTTTAGCAAATGCAGTGATGCACAAACACACACTCACACGCATGTCCACAGTAACACGTGCTGTAGTTACCTGTACGACAAACTGCTGTCTGTCACCAAGGCGCAACGGTGTCCTCTGTCGCGATGACCAGAGGTACGAGGCTGAAGTGAAGAGAGCGAGCATACCTGCACAGGTACTAAGTTGACAAACATGATGGTTACTACATTTTCAAAGACACTCTAAAGTTTGTACGCACAGCATGTTGAGGAAAGATAATATTGCAAATCAATTTATTTGAACAAAGTTCCTTGTTTTCACTTCTTCCTGCTTATTTGAAGAAAATAATATCATGAGGCTTTTTGACAACTTTTAACAAGTTAGTGTTTTATATACAGTATATACAGTTTTATATAAACTAATATGGATGACTATTTGCATCACTAATATGATATTGAGTCACATTAGTAATCCTGATCTCTTCTGCAGCTGTTCTGCTTTATCGTAAACTAATCAAGCCTGACCTGGCTTCAATTTGGCTCTTAGGTTTTCTCACGATGGGACGCTGTGGTAAATATTCTGATAAATATATACAAATGAAGGAAATACTCACACCAGATGTATGCTAGGCTCTCTACCCACAATAGGCATGAGGGGAAAAAGAGCTAAACACAGACAGCCCACAAACCAGCTCAGTGAGCGTGACTGCACAGAAACAGAGACAGACAGCTTATTGACAACTTTGTGATATTACTGTTGTGTGAGCATATTTTAAAATGATCTTTATAGTAATCTACTGCTTCAGGGAAGCAGTAAGCGGAAGAAAATTAATGAAAGGATTTCTTCCTCATGGTCTGGGTTATTTTTTTTTCTTTTAACTCCGTTTACTTTTATATGAATTCATATTGGAGAACTTCCTGGTGACAGTGTTTTCCATGAACCAAACAGTAGTGCATATGAAAAGTACCAACTTTTCCTGGTTTTCCAGGAACTGTGATAGCAAATTACCTTGGCCTTGCAGAAAAGCCCCGACAGGAGTGGCCAAAGAGAGAGAGCGGCCAGGCCTACAGTCAGCATGGCGCGATGGAAGAAGCTTACCACCTGGGGGCAGCAAAGATAAACAGCCATGGAAGATCCAGCTTCTCTCTTACAGTTAATGATACTCAAGTAAACAAACTGGAACATGCATGTGGAGGTTAGATAAAGACTGAGTAATTTTGTGCACTAACGCAGGAGGATGGCTTTAACAAAACAGATCTAAAGACACCTACCAGCAGCTCGATCCCAAATGCCACCAGCAAAAAATAGCCAAAACATTTCCACAGTGGCAGAGAAGGGGCCGTCCAAATCAAATCTCTTAGAGTTCCAGACCTAAAAATAGATGACTAATGAGATCATTTTTCCTGTCATAAAAGAATCAGAAGGAGAAAAAAACAAACCTTCATCCCTAACATGAATGGATGCAACGCCACTTCAAAGGATCTAATTAGCACTTCACTACACCTGTGCCAGATGTGCATGAATGTCTGTGTGAGGCTAATAAGGTCCTTCTCAATGTGTTTTAATATCCTGGTTCTGCGGCTGCAGTTTAAATAGGCTGAATGCATTTGAACAAATCTCTCTTTTTATTTTTTGATCTAGTTTGCACTATTTTTAATGTGACTGTAACTCACTCCTTAAGAACAGAGTACCATACAGGGACAGGCATCAGGCAGTAAATATAGTAGGTAATGGGGCTTCTTTGAATAAGCAGGAACAAAGTGATCACCACGGCAATGCAGGTGCACAGCCTCGTCAAATTACGGCTGGGAATCTGCACACAGAGGAGAAACGGCAACTTAACAAAACATCTGAGTTTTGTAAACTTGTTTGGGTGGAAGGCGTCCTGAGGGCTTGCGCTCTCCTCTGTGTCCTAACCTGTTTACTGAGATTAGGATGTCTGTTGAGGCTTGCGTGAGTCTTCAGTATGACTAAGACAACATATGAGGTCCAGCCTACAAATCCCAGCACCACACTGCTACCAAGGAAGAATCTGTCATAGGTGTGGTAGTAAACCAGGCCTTCCAGAGAGTGAGATATCAGAGACTGGCACAAAGAGATCTGACAAGAGAGAGAAGAGGAGAAATAAAAATCAAATGAGTTGCGTTAGCAGAAGAAAATGTAAGATGGAAAAAATTGAAATAATGTAGAATGCA
>JAMQGT020007757.1:0-21889 GCA_024447675.2 Pterophyllum scalare | reverse complement strand
AGTTCCTTTTTTAAATGTCCATCTCACCCTGAGGTGAGACGATGTAATACTCATCTGTGTGTGTGTGTGTGTGTGTGTGTGTGTGTGTGTGTGTCCTTGAAGTTTAAGCCATTTAAACCAATCATAGCTATTCTTGTGGTGTGTTTACCAAGAAAGTATTTTTTTTTTCAGTTGTCCAAATATTGTTTTGTCAATCAAACCCTCCAGCCAGGCAACAGGTTAAAACAGAAGTGCAATTGTTCTGTCAGATGTGTGTGAGATGGGTGAGAGAAAAACACAGCTGAAACACCTCTGTCAACACACCGTCAGACGCTCTTGCATCTGAAGGAAGTGAACAGTGTCGCCCAATACTTCTTTATTTTTTTATTTTGTCACTAATACAACGGCTGTAATTTAATACACAGTGGCCTCAAAAAAGCCACAATTTAAAATTGCGTTAGACAACAAAATGTCAACACAAATAGAATTTTTAGTGATCAAACAAAATAGTTCACAACAAGATTTTGTGAAACTGTAGCAGCCCCCCCCGTTTCATCCAAATAAATTATGTAAAACAGATCACAACGACAACCTGACTTCAAACAAATCTACCAATCTGCATTTTTTTTTCTTTTTACATGCAACTTTAAATCTGGTAAGCTGTTTGAATGGATAGCTGCTGTAGCTCAGAGTGACTCGCTTTGATTGTTTCCTTATTGCTCTACCTCCTGCTTGTCTTTCTCTTGTGGAGAACAGCTAGATGCAGTCAGAGTGTGACACACAGGAACTTAAAGATGAGCCAACTTGGTATTTGCTTCTTGCCTGACTTCCCCTCTCTAACCCACTCAGTCTATGATCCTTTCCCCCAGGAGTCCAGTGTGTTTTACCAACATTTCCACTCCACAACATTCACAACAGAAGCTTTATGGGACTTATTGCTTTGCTAGTTTAATACCAGGCTCAGTGGATGGTGTGATTGACTTAGCAATATCATACTAAATGTGGACTTCTATTATTCTATTATGCCCCAAAATAGAGGGAGTTGTTGCTGAGATTTTGTTTTGTACAACTGGAATTAAAATCCTTTGGTCTAACTACATGAAGTGTTTGCGTGAAAGAAGCAAACCAGAAATTTATTAAAGCTGTTGAATCTTTCTGTTCACATGTCAGCTAACCCAGTTTCTGCATTAACCTACTTACCGCCTGCATTCACCTGTAAGCAATGACAGAGGACACTCAGAAGTTGTAGAGAGAGAGAACTCCAGAGGGTCGAGACAATGAGAGAAAATCCCACTGCCAGAAGCGTCTTGGTGTTTGTGCGACTGCAGTGGTGGGACGCTCCCATAAAGAATGTATAAGCTGATGGCGTCTGTCAGGCTCTAGCAGGCTGTTATCCAGCCATTAGATCAGATTTATCTTCATTCCCATTCGTTCGACGTCTGCCCTGAAAGCTCATTTGTCAAGGCCGGGCAGCAGACTTCTCTCGCATCTATAACCCCCCCCCCCTCCACCCACTGCCACACATCTGTGGGAGGATGTACTGGAAAATACAGTGTGACATGACAAGATGGGGGGACAGTGAGAAGGAGGGAGCACAAGGGAGGAGTTTTTTTTTCGGGAGGGGGCGAAACTGGCAGCCACTTAACATGGCTCTGAGAAGTAATCCATGCATTGCCTTTCAGCAGCGCCACACTCTGTGATTTATTGGCTGTTGTTTCAGAGTTGGAGACATGCAGTGTCCTCATCTCTACCCTTCTTCTTCATGACCTTTTTCTTCCCCATCTTCCTTCTTTCTTTCCTTTTCATTCCCTATTTTATCCTTTGTGATACTGTAATGCATTTGAAGCAATGAGAGTCTAATGAAATCCAAGGAAAGAAGTGGATACAGACAGTGTCATCTTTTAAACGGGCAGCTAAAGTCCCTTTTACTGTTTTTTTAATTTTTTTTTAAAAAATTGTAGTAACTGCACTATAGTTGCGGCCAAATGTCAACAAAGAATAAGATTAAATGTATTATTTTCCACAAAGGGGCGTCTCGTTTCGTGGTGGTGATTGCAGTGTTTTTTTTAATGACAAATAAATCCAAATAAGTTAGGCCCAATACAGTTATTACAGCCTATATGTTTTTCCACCCTGTTGTTTCTACGGCGCCAAATGGTATTCCTGGTCCCGACTGACCAGCCACTGCGTCCTGATGACCAGATGTGGTAAAAGAGGGATGGGGCAAAAGGCTGCAGGATGGAGGGATTTAATGACTCTAATGTGCTGCGAGTCTCTGCTAATTTCCCATCCCTTACTGTGGTTCTGCCATGATTGAGTGCTGGACTCTCACTTGGTTGTGCGGCTGCCAGGACTGCGAACTGAAAACATACTCTGTCATTTGGATTAACGACAGCAGGCCAAACTGAAGAGCTTCAGAGACGGACAGGCAGTTTCCTAATGAAGGCTGCTTGACATATCCAGCAGCTTGTAAATAAAGATAAATGGTAGCAGGAATTTAAAAGGCTGCCAATAGGTTTCTAATAAGTTTACAAGCCAGAGAAAAGTGTTGAAAATAAAGCGCTGGAGAAGTGTAGGTGAAGGATCAGACGTCTGTCTTCATACATCTCTCCTCTAAATCTACGTTAATCTTTTTCCTTTCTTGCTTGAGTTGTTGTTTCCATGCTTTTTTTTCTTGCTTGCTTCCTTTTTTCTGCCTTGACTTTTTCATCTTGCTTGCTCCCTGATGAGATATCACCTCTGCATCTCTATCTGTTATTTAGATTTCCTTGAGCCCAGCCATACTTCCATTGTGTCCTCATTCAGGATCACTCTTTCCCTCATTTCCCGCTGCACTGTATCTGAAATGGCCTCGGAGGCTGCACACTCCATCTTTTATCCACTCAGCATCATTGCCGCCACCCCTAGGTGCACAAATTACTCCCAAATAAACAATGTCCCTCATTTATTTGGTGTAATCTGTGTCTCATTCTGGCCTTCTCGCTGTAGTGACAGGAAAGGAAAAGGCCATCTTAAGTCCAAGCCCCCGAGCCAATTACGTCAGTAATTACTTGTCATAGCCACTTTCTTTTCATTTAGCTGCCGTTTTCTGGTCCTTTGGGGAATCGGTGTGGGGTAAACATGATGTACAATGTATTAGAAATTCTAACTTGACCAAAGGGGAGGGTAAATGAGATCTCAGAGGCAGATGCAGCAAGCTTAGTTATTGTGAATTGGTCGTGTAGGTGCAAGTTTGGTCACTTGGTGGTAGTGTTGCTCCGTGGTTAGGTTGCAGCTGGACTATTGTCACACTCGTGAAATACCAGCACAGAATTTCTTATAAAGGCACATTTGAGTCGTTTGTTTTTGCTGTTGTGTATGGAGATTAAGGCTCTTCTGTTCACTGCGTGTTGAAAAGAGGAACAACTTGCGTGTCCTGCAGAAAAAGTGATACAGTGAAAGTCAAAACAAAGTTGAGTACTGGTCAAAATGTTAATCAACAGTCAACCGGTATTTTAGCAGTGCTGAGCACAACAAAAAGAGAGAATGCGTTGAGCCTTCTTGTGTTCAATCTGTGATTGTACTTCCAGCTACCTCCCTGTACTCATTCTTGCTCATTAGGTGTCCTCGCTAAATCAGTGTAGTAACAGCTGAATTAAGAAGGAGCAGAACAGGAAGTGGATACATTTCATCTTCATTGCACTGCCTCTATCATTCCTTCTCTCCTTGCTATCCTCCCTGCTTTGTGTTGCTGTGGTGAGGGTGGCACCGGCAGACTGGCATCTGTGTGACTAAGAGGAGTCACAGCATGGGGGTGGCTCACAAATCGCTCTCTAAGATTGCTCGCTGTTAGCCAGTATTTCCACTCCGGTGCAGGATAAATGGGAAATGAAGCCGCCAGGTGGGCAGCTGTGCCTGCCCGCCTCTCCTTGCCTTTTGGACCATGGGAGTTATGAAGCATAAATATTCATGTCTGTCTTCACTAGCTGTTGGCAGTCCATATTTTTGTTGACATATGGTAGTTGGGTTGGGACTTGAGCAGGGAGTGGGGCTACTGGAGTGTACGCGCATGTCTGGATCTATCAGTGTGTTTGACGGAAGCATGTTCTCTGGACACAGATACACAGTCAGCATGATGACCTTTTGAAAACATGACAACTGTTGCTGTGGTGTCATGTCCGCTCTGTGTACCAGTTTGTTAATTGGCCAAAAGCAGTCCTTAGGCTGCCAGCTCTATGTAATTGCCCTCCTCGAGCCGTGCCACATCATGGATACCTGCCATGTAGTAAAAACATATAGAAACTGATATCATGCACAGCAAAAGGGCATCTTGGGGAGGGATGTGAGTGTGTACACAAAGGTAGGGGTTTCCTAATCTTTAATTAAGCACAGCATGGATATAAAGATGAAAGTGTAGTATAATACAACAACTGCAAATTCATGAACTTCAACTTTTTTTTTCTTGAAGGTGGCATGTCTGATCCGGGTACCCACAGAGGTGGTCAAACAAAGGGCCCAAGCGTCCCCCTCATCCTCCACATACAGCATACTGCTGGCGACTCTTAGAGAAGAGGTATGTAGCAATCAGAGGCTCCTCAAGGATGACTTTTGTTCATTCATTTTTGTGTGTGTGTGATTTTTGGCTGTCATTCATGTCAGTAATACTGCTGAGATATGGGATCCTGGGACATTGCTGAAAAGAAGTAGGTTGCCAAGAAATGCGAGCAGATTATCAAAAAGTAAACCTGTCTGAAATCCAGAACTAAAATGCTAGAAGCTGCTGGTGGGAGTGGGGGTGGGGGGTGGGGGTGGGGGGTCAAGACAAGTGCTGACAAGTGCTTCAGTTGGAGCATACCAGCACCTTAACCCTAATAGCTCTCAGCAGTTAGGCTGATGTGCAAGGTGAATAAACTTGGTTCCCATAGTCGTATTATACAAATGTTTTCTCTGTTCACTGATGTTTATTCAGGTAAAAAAATATAAAGCTCTTCTTTTGTTTCTCTGGGCAGGGTGTTCGAGGTTTGTACAGAGGATATGGCAGTACAGTTCTCAGAGAGGTAGGCTTTATTCACGTTTTCTTCACACTCAATCATTCACTTGTGTCTGTTATCCACTGTTTATACCATTATCAATACCCATTCCCAAGCAGATCCTATACTTGTTATGTCCGTCTTTGGTAAAGTTTAGTTCCCGGTAATTACAAAATATGTCATACTGAAATCAATACTAAAAACATCTTTGAAAGATGTGTAGTGAATCTTCTTGATGGGCTGGATGGATATTGAAGCTTTCCACGCTTCTGTCTGAGGACAATTTAATTTCTCTTGGGCTGTATTGAAGTTTGTAGTATTGATTTACAGACCCCCCCCCCATCATCTCAGTCAATTACTTTCACAAGATGTGTGCTCTCCTTTTTAGAAGTAGATCTGATTAATTAATGCAATTAGTCTGGTTATAAATGCAAAACAAAACAAGGATAAATGAGTGCTGGGCTACACTCCCTTGATAGGCGCTCACCTTTTTGTAATGAAAAAAACTCGCTCTAGTTCTTTGATTCATGATCCTCTGTTTAATTGCACCTGCAGTGCATGAGATTGCGAAAATAATTGTAGTAAACATTGTACGGGTGTCTCCGTTTTGAGTTTCAATAGAACTGGAAAAGAAAATGAGGAGGGAGAAAGAAGTATATGAAGGTGACACTTGTCTTTTTTTTTTTAGGGAGGTGGGCGAGGGCGTAATCTAGTCCCCTCTGCTGTGCTAGCCTGTACTTATTTTCTGCCTCACTAAACTGATGTTATTCACGCAAATTCCATCTGGACAGCCAGGGAAAAAAAAGGACAACAAGACACTGTGATTTCTCCGAGGGGCTCTGAATAAATGAATACATTTGGAGGCTGGCGCACGGCCCGTGTGCATACTAACGCTGGCAGATGAAACGCAACGGTGGCGGCAGGGATTTGGGGCACGGGAATGGCAAAGGATGCTTCGCGGTGATTGGCTTTGACGTGTGTCAGGAAGGTAATTCATTTTCTCTCAGCCTCCTTCGCTATCCGCCTATCTCGCTCCTTTGGCCAAGAGACCCTGTCAAGATAAGTTTGTTTATGTGGTACGGCATGGCGCCTCCCTGCTCTCACTGGCCCATTAATTGAGGTCCTATCTGTGCTATATATTCATTAGGCAGCCTTCAGAAGGCTTTTCTGATGGGTATGATATCGCATTAGCGCCCAGCGTGTAAGGATCCCCTTTGTTCAACCTGGGAAAGGAGTACAAGCATCACCTCTGTTGTGATCTGTTTGTCATTGTCGCAGCAACCTGGGCAGTTTTACACGGCACACCCCAACAATGCCCAAAGTTTTCCTTAAAACTTAAATCTAGATTATTGATTAATAGGATTTCAGTTCTTTTTAATTTTGCACCACATTAATCTTTATTGTGGTGTACCCTTTCTTTAGAGGAAACTGTCAAGTTTTCTGCTGAGTTGGCATCTTATGGGTTCCAACTGAACAGAGCATGAAATCACTGAGCTTTAGATTGGGGTGAAGGAAATTGGAGTGCGGTGAAAAATTACTTTATTCTGCTCTAGAAAAACAAGGACCTGTTTTAATTAACATCAGTAAGACTTTGCTCAGGACTTTGAGGGAGAATACGCTTGTTCCATATCCCACATAAGCTGTTGATGCTGTTAGTGTTAATTTGCAATTCATTGTATGGAAACACACAGGGTAATCTTCCAAGTATAATCAAGACTCTAATTATATGTCATCATCTAGTAGTGGTCCTCATTTTGTCAGGATTTCCTGCACGTCGCACCATCTCTCACCACTAGATGGCATGCTAAGATTAGTGCTGCCTTATGACGCTAGCGCCCGAATTTGTTTGAATTCCTCACCATCTGTACTTTCCCTCCCCTCTCTCCGCACCCATCAGTACCAATCTAGCTTCATGACATTTATGCACATCTAATTTATTTATTTTTCCTGATCTAACGTACTCTGAGGTGGTCTTGGATTTGATCTAAACTGCTACAGTTTGAGTTTGAGTAATGAGCCTCAAATGGGTTAATAGGTGGTGTTATGAGGGCTGTGAAGTGACAGGTGTACGTAAAGCTGACTGTGTCTCAGTGACTCTAACATACAGCCAGTCTGCATGTAATCACTTATACAGTAGGTTTGCTCCTCCAAGTATACAGTTTAACAGTTGGAAGCGCACAGTCAGGGAAGGCATTTGAGCCACCTAAATGAAAGCATGTCCAGTGTTGACTTCCCTTTACTGGTGTTGCATATAGTAGTTTTCTTAATCCAACCTCTCCATCAGCCTCAAGCTTCCCCACTTCAGCAGCTGGGACCTGGCAACGCAGAATACAGGATGTGGCAGCTAGGCTTATGAAACACCTCTCTATCCAGGCTCCCCACCATAACTCTGCTTTCTATTTATCCATCTCCTCTTCAATCTGCTGCTGATCCCCCCCCCCTCTGCCTTCTCCAACAGAGGGTTTAGCTGTAAAGAAAGACATGCTAACCTGGGTTTTAATGATTACCAACAGACCAAATGACATTGCTCCAAGATGTTTGAAGCCAATTTGTATTTGAGCTACAGAAAAGTGACAGATGAGAGAAAATATGAACCATAGACTGTGTTTCACCACGATCTGAGCAGCTTAAACACTGTAATCTTTAACGCTGCCTGACACATCCTCACATTTGGTTTTCTGATGTAATTATAATCATTAAATTAATCTATTAAAGTAGTAAACACACTGAGGGCATTCCTTGTTTATGTGAAGTGTGTGCCATGTTTACGTGTTGTACGGGATGAACAATCACAACTGACAGCTCGGTTTTTGTGGTGTGTACACTGGCACATAATTGGGAGGGGGGGTTGCTGCTTCCTCTGTTGGAATCCCAAGGTTCAATGGTCTCAACAGGCACACAGCAGAGCAAAGGTAACCCCTTCACTGTCTGTGATGCGGGTTCAAAAGGGGAATCCTGCCTTTGGGCACACTGATCCATAGAGGCTCGTGTTTATATACCCTCATATGAATGAGACAGAGCAGAAAGAGGGAAAAGAGAAATGGAAGGAGAAGCAAAGATTGTTTGTTTTCCTCTACATATGTAAAGGTAGGATTTGTGTGACACGTGTAAAGGACTGAAGGCTTCCTCCTGCTTTGTGCAGTAGAGTTGGACCTCATCAGAGCAGCTGCCGTTAGCCTTGCAGACCCAGACTGCAAACCAACTCTTAAATTACTTCAACACCTTTAAAAAGCT
This sequence comes from Pterophyllum scalare, assembly GCA_024447675.2. Taxonomy (NCBI): domain Eukaryota; kingdom Metazoa; phylum Chordata; class Actinopteri; order Cichliformes; family Cichlidae; genus Pterophyllum; species Pterophyllum scalare. The sequence continues at coordinate 13,667 of JAMQGT020007757.1, read as the reverse complement.
TAACAAGACTGGATTAAAAGAGAAGGAAAATGTCACAACATTGCACTGGAAAAAAGAGAAATTAAGCCAAGGAAAATATTAAGCTGTCGTGTGAAAATGAAATAGAATGCTTACTAGTTAGATGAATGTTTTCACTTATATTGGGCCTTTTCATGATTCATTTTGCACTGTTTCTATGAGCCATTTTTGCTTCATAGCTGTATGCAGTTTAAAACGCAGTTTTAAAATAAGATTTCTGAAATTAATACGATAGAGTGTAGCTCTGATGGTTTCAAATGTAGACACGAGTGGGAGCTGCTGGCATTACCTTATCTATTTACACTGTGATCAATGAGTAGCCTAAGAGGACTGAGAAAACCTGTTGACCTCACTAGATTTGATCCTTGACACGACTTGACCTGTGAAGGGCTGTATGTGTGTTTGTGTGTGCTCCTGTGATATGGACGAACCATGGAGGGAGTGTCCAGTGTCCAGAGGCAGTGTCTTGATCGTTTGAGTGTGGTTTGCTGTAGGATGCATTTTTTTGAACTAGGATCAAAGTGTCATAGTATACATTCATAATAAACTATATTGCCAAAAATATTTGCTTGTCTGCCTTCATACGCATGTGAACTTGGGTGACCTCCCATTCTTAATCCATAGAATTTAATGATGTCGGCCCACCTTTGCAGCTATAACAGCTTCAACTTTTCTGGGAATGCTTTCTACAAGGTTTAGGAGTGTGTTTATGGGAATTTTTTTTACCGTTCTTCCAAAAGCACATTGTGAGATCACTGATGTTGGATGAGAAGGCCTGGCTCGCAGTCTCGGCTCTAATTCATCCCACAGGTGTTCTGTTGGGTTGAGGTCAGGACTCTGTGGAGGCCAGTCAAGTTCTTCCACACCAAACTCTCTCATCCATGTCTTTATGGTCCTGCTTTGTGCACTGGTGCGCAGTCATGTTAGAAAAGGAAGGAGCCATCCCCAAACTGTTCCCACAAAGTTGGGAGCATGAAATTGTCCAAAATGTCTTTGTATGCTGAAGCATTAAGAGTTCCTTAATCTGGAACTAAGGGGCCGAGCCCAACTCCTGAAAAACAAGCCCACACCATAATCCCCCCTCCACCAAACTTTACTCTTGGCACAGTGCAGTCAGACAAGTACCGTTCTCGGCATGCCAGATGGAGAAGCATGATTCTCCACTGCTCTAGAGTCCAGTGGTGTTGTGCTTTACACCAGTGCATCTGACGCTTTGCATTGTGCTTGGTGACGTAAGGGTTGAATGCGGCTGCTCGGCCATGGAAACCCATTCCATGAAGCTCTCTACACACTGTTCTTGAGCTAATCTGAAGGCCACATGAAGTTTGGAGGTCTGTAACGATTGACTCTGCAGAAAGTTGGTGATATCTGCACGCTATGCACCTCAGCATCTGTAGACCCTGCTCTGTCATTTTACGTGGCCTCCACTTCATGGCTGAGTTGCTGGCGTTTCCAATTGCCTCCACTTTTGTTATAATACCACTAACGGCTGACTGTGGAATATTTAGCAGTGAGGAAATTTCACAACTGGACTTGTTGCACAGGTGGCATCCTATCACGGTACCATACTGGAATTCACTGAGCTGCTGAGAGCGACCCATTCTTTTACAAATGTTTGTAGCAGCAGTCTGCATGCCTAGGTGTTTGGTTTTATACACCTGTGGCCATGGAAGTGACTGGAACACCTGAATTCAATGATTTGGATGGGTGAGTGAATACTTTTGGCAATACAGTGTATTTGCACATTATACACATACAGTTATGGTCACAAGTTTACATACAGTTGTCATAGTAATTTGAACTGTTCTTTTAATGATTTTAACCCTTTACTTACCATGGGGCCGCTGACAGGCCCATTTGACATGCTGTACAATCATTCCACCTTGGAAAAAGAACAGTTCAAAGAAATTATTAAATTCCCCAAATTTGCATGACATTCATGCCCATGATGAGTGTATGTAAAATTCTGATGACAATTGTACAAATGTAGTTTACAATTGTACAATTGAAAGTAATGTAATATAATGAAATCTTTACAAAACAGATCAATAGCCTAGGATGTCCTAAGAAAAAGACAAGTTCAAAATGCGTCCCCCCCCACAGGTAGCCAGTGAATACAAAGAAACAGTACTATTGTATACCAAATTACACTTTGTAAAGTCATCCATTTGGTCCAAACTCTGTATGTTTGAGACCCCTGTTTAAGGCGATGGTCTGTGTTGGAGTGTATACTAAAGAATGTAGTAAAAAGAAAGGGAAAGATGGTGGCGATTTATTTGGGGATTATTTTAATTTGGCACCAGTGTTGAGCTGAAACCTCCATCAGTCAACCGGCTAAAAGGGTTTGTCGAAGATGTGTTAGATCAAATTTTAGGTGTTGTGGTTGGTTGGTGTTGGTGTCGGTGGTGTCCTTGTAAGCGCCAGCCCACCAAAAGAAAGAAGACTGTGATTGAAATCCAAAATGACTAATGACAAGCAGTGACTGTGAATAAAAGAATTTAAAGGCAGCCAAATACTGTATAGAGACCTCTGTTTTATTTCTCTGTTTCTTTACTGTCAACCTGCTAGATTTATGGGATTCCCTTGTTGAATCCTGCCCTTGTTTACATTGTTCCAGGTCAAGCTGACTCTTGTTATAAAAGTGATGACCTCCTTAAGCTATCTACTTGCCGCTGCATGATTTGCATCACTTTATCACAAATGTCACTCAGGGGAATAATGGTTTTCCCTCCCATTGCCATTATGGATGATGGATGAATGTGATTCTGTTCACAGTGAATGGCTGCACCTGTCATTCCCATCAGCGTGCCTTTGTGAATACTATCATATCATATATTTTTCCTCTTCTGTGTCTCCTAATGCAGCCATACTGGCATGCATCTTGAGTATTTCAGCCCTCTCATACATCCAGTCTCTCTGAGGCGCACATTGGCAATGGGACATCTGCTGCAAATCTGACTCAGCCTCAGTAACCTTTCTTAGATCAACATGTGGTCTTATTGATGAGTTCAGCAGTCAGTGGGGCTGAAGGAGTTAGCCGCCATGCTGTCAGACCCATGTGCCGTTTGCTAAGTTTGGGCTGGGGGGACAGCATTGGGCTTTCTGTGCTTGCTTGTTCAGGATGATGCATAGGAAGCCTGTACCACTGAGAGCCATGGATCACACACTTATGTTAAGTACGTTGGTCCCTGTTGATGACATCTCAAAAATCCATCATTCTGGTTACAATTCATCATGCAGGGCTACTCTGTGTATTTCTGCTTTTTTTTTTTTTTGCATAGAGACTTATTACTGATATCTGCTGCCAAACATATTCCCAGGAATAAGGCACTGTTGGTTTTAGCAGCTATAGTCGTTTTTCTGCTCTATGCGTGTCTGTGTGAGTGCTGCAATCATGACCACGGTGGCCTTGTTAGTCTGTGCGTCCCTCTGGGTCTTGGGGCTGTGTTTGCTTCCCACAACTTTATGCATGTTTGTCTCAACCCGGGCAGAAAACCTTTAGCGAACTACATGTGTTCCTAATAACACACAGCCCGACAGCCTGGCAAGGGACTTAGTGTGTGTGTGTGTGTGTGTGTGTGTGTGTGTGTGTGTGTGTGTGTGTGTGTTTGCGGGTTGGGTGGGGGTCTGGAATGGAGGGAAAAGCGATGGCTATGTTTTGGATGTCATGTGGAAGGAAATAAGTGTCAGGAGTGTGCTTCTGTATGTTGGTGCCATAACACAAGATTGAGAGTGATGCATTATTCCCCTGACAGCCATACTTGTAATGCAGATTAAGTTTGAATTGGATGCCTGTTCCACTTGAGTTTAGCAGGTATTTAAGTGACATAATACCCTAACTGCCTAATTACTGTAACACTCATCTCAGTCAATCAGCACTTTCTGTTACTGTAGTCACTGAAAAGAACCTTTACATGAGTCAACCCATCAATCAGACCTACTCTATATAATAGCAGTGTCTCATTTTCACTTTATCCTGGAGTGAGAGCTGTGGGAGTGGAAGGAGGATAGATCAGTGCTGTGTAAAAGCCAGACATGAGGAAGCACCCCATAATTAGAGGTTAACCTAACTCTTTTTTTTTAATTTTTTTAAATAACAACACTACTCTTTCACGAAAACCAGTGATGCAGATCCTTCTTCCTCCCCTTTCCCCGTTCCTTTCCAAAGCCAGCCACCTCTCCTTTCTGTGGATTTACAGCAACGTTCAATTCAAAATAGAGCTTACCACTCCTTGTCAAATCAGCTGGCTTTTTGAATTTAAGTCATGTTACATTCACACAGCAAATGTGCATTTTTCAATAACGTTAGCACAGCTGCTCTGGCGTTTGCAGGTTTTATGTTGCGTAAGTGCTCGTTTCTTTTCCTCAGCAGTCATATGAGGCTCTCCAGGAGCAGGATCTGCTCCCCCTTCCTCCCCTCACCCCACCCAGCCAGCCATATGCCTGCCCCCCCGTTTCCCCAAGTCACAACCATCATCTTGGTAGCAGCAGTGCTTACGACCCTAAAGCATCTGGAACAAGCCGCCTGAAAGTCGAGGGTCATGCAGTGATGTCACAGCTTAATGTCCAAAGGAAAAAAAAAGAAATAAAATGTAACCTCAGCTCAAGCGTTTACCTCACTGAACCCCGGCATAGGTTAGAAGTTCAAATCAATCCATAATTCAGCAGTCATTGCACGCTAAAGCTGCTCATTATGTGAACAACTGGTCAGCTTAATATAGGACAAACATAATTCATCACAACTATGGACTAAAAATATGTACTGATTTTCATGGTTCCCAGAGCATAGCCCTGCTTACTTTTTCCATCAAATCCCAACTTGAAATTCATATTTTTGGCTTTGAAGTAAATAACCTAGCCAATGTTGAATGGGTTGCTATAAAATTTATCTCAAACATTAATGTTCCCCAGAGCATGAGTTGTAATTACCTTAGTTTATGCCTCATGTGCGATTAACAGGTCACTTATGTGATTGGGAGAAAATCTTGCACAGACATTAATGGTTTCCAGAGTTATCCTCCTTCAGTGATTTTTTTTGACCTGCAGGTTGATATTGAGTAACCTGTCTCAGCAGTTTGTTACAAACATTCACCACAGGATTAACTTTAGCCATAAAAACTGCAATAACTCTGTCATCAGGTCAAATATTAAAATTTATCTCATACTTTGCTTTATGACAAGCTTGATAAGTTAAGTAGGTTTTAGGAAGTCCTAGTAAGCTAACATCATCCACTTTATTACTGCTTATCTAATTAGGGTCACAGTGGCCTATCCCAGGTATCGTAGCGGTATCATAGGAAACCACCAAACGAGTTTTAGGAAACAAGTTTACAAAGTTTCATACCTTTATGGAAACACTACCATAGTGAACATATCGCCTGGACTGTACACCAGAGCCCAGTCATCTGAAAATTTCAAAGAAGAAGGAAATGCTGGACTTGTGTCTTTATTAATTTTATGTGAAGTGCTTAAAGATTACATAACGGTACGAGGTGTGTTTGTTGAACTATGAAATAGGATGTATTATCCATGAAGGGTGCGTGTTTTTTATTTCCGCTAATGAGGTTTCTTCTCAGCATTATGTTGTGCTGCCTTTCGTCAAGTTCTTTAACGGATCGATCAGGCCCATACATGGTCCTGTTTTACTCGTGTGTGGGTTTTCTTTTTTCCTTTTTTTTTCCTTCAGACTAGTTGCGTCACTGCCAGCATGTACTTTTCTCACTATGGAGATTCTGTTATTTCCAGCTGTGCTCTTGCTGTGCTTATCTGATTCCCAGCTGATAAGGTGCAGCTTGCACGTGTGTGTGAGTGAGAAACAAGGAAAGAAACATTTCAGTCGGCCAACTGGTTAGCTGGAGCGACTCTGGTCTCTGTTTTATTGCTGTGGGCACTGCTCCCAGAGAACACAGTGTGTCTCTGCATCTCTGCCGTGTGGGTTTCAAACAGGCATGTGTGAGTGCCATGCTTACTTACTGCTTTACTCAGGTTTTCTCTCTGTCCTTTAAAGGGTAACTGTCACATTATTACTGAACATGGGTAGTTGTCTATATGTTCAGACCTTACAATATGAGAGTGTGTCTGACGGAAAAGGGCACAGTTGACACAACTTGTGTATAAACTTATGTTTATCCTGTGACTGAAGGAGCTGCGCTGACAGGCTGCAGCACCCACGTTATGACCACTGACAGGTGAAGTGGATAGCACTGATTATTGATTCATTGTGGCACCTGTCAGTGGATGGGCTATATTAAGGAGCAAGAGATCATTTTGTCCTTTAAAGTTTATGTGTTAGAAGCAGGAAAAATGGCCAAGTGTAAAGATTTGAGGGGTTTGACAAGGGCCAAATTTTGATGGCTAAACGACTGGGTCAGAGCATCTCCAAAACTGCAGCTCTTATGGGGTGTGCCTGGTCTGCGATGGTCAGTATCTATCAAAAGTGATCCAAGGAAGGAACAGTGGTGAACCTGAGGTCATGGATGGCCAAGGCTCACTGATGCATGTGAAGAGCGAAGGCTGGCCTGTGTGTAGCACCAATTGGTTCTGATAGAAAGGTGTCAGAATGCACAGTGCTTTGCAGTTTGTTGTGTACGGGGCTGCATAGCTGCAGATAAGTCAGGGTGCCTGTGCTGACCCCTGTCACCCGCCAAAAGGGCCAACAATGGCAAGCCTCAGAACAGGACCACAGGGCAATGGAAGAAGGTGGCCTGGCCTGATTAATCACATTTTCTTTTACATCACCTGGATGGCTGAGTGCATGTGTGTGTCACTTATTTGGGGAACACCTGGAACCAGGATGCACTATGGGAACAAGGCAAGCTGGTGGAGGCAGTGTGATGCTTTGGGCAATTTTCTGCTGGGACACCCTGGGTCTTGCCATCCATGTGGATGTTACTTTGACAACTACCTAAGCATCACTGCAGACAATGTGCACCCACTCATGGAAACCGCCTTCTCTGATGGCTGTGGTCTCTTTCAGCAGGATAATGCGCCCTGCCACAAATCAAAATGGTTCAGGAACGGTTTGAGGAGCACAACAGTGAGTTTGAGGTGTTGACTTGGCCTCCAAATTCACCAGATCCCAATCCAATTGAGCATCTGTGGGATATGCTGGACAAATAAGTCCAATCCATAGAGACCCCCCATCATAATTTAGAGGACTTAAAGGATCTGTTGCTAACGTCTTGGTGCAGATACCACAGCACGCCTTCAGGGGGTTAGTGGAGTTCATGCCATGCAAAATTATGCTGGTGGTCATAATGTTGGAGAGTTTTCTCTGAAAGTTTTCCTAACACTTTTCTCTGAAAACTGAGAAAATTTCTATTCAAAAGAAATCCTCCCCTGGTCTGAGCTCCTTTATCCTGAACATTATGCTGGTAAGAAGCTACGCAGTGTCTCAGCACTTGAGCCTCAGCCAGCCTCCTTGCCTGTGCCTCAGCCCTCAGCACCAACATGTTTATCTCTCGCTCTGTTCTCCCACGTGTCACTCAGAGCTTCAGACGGGTCCTGAGGTAGCCATACATCTCTGTTCCTGTCAGCAGCTAATTGGCCGACCCTCAGGGCATCCTGTATCACACCACATCACCATTCAGTGGCTAATTTGCCCTGTGCTATTAATGTCATCCATCAGTGGTTGTGGTGGGTCAAACTGTCATGCCTTTAAGCCAGCGATTGAATAAATATTTCATTTGATATGTAACAAGTTAAACTCAACGTGTTCCAGTGCCACAACTTTTGTAAGTATCCTTAGATGCCTCTGTTTTTGTTTTGTTTTTTAAACTGAGTCCCCAAGAATTGTCTCTTAAATTTTTCCTTTACATCACATGTGGCTGTCTCTGACTGGACCTCCTTTCTTAAAGGCTGAGTAGCATCGGGTATCAGTTTATAAGACCCTTTGTGTTTTTGCGTGTTCTGCAGTGTCATGTATCCAGTCTGAAGCAACGAGCTGCACAAAGCTCTGCACACAGGTGGGAGGAAGAAAAAAAAAATCTCCAGCACAACATAAATATTATTCAGAGTTTCTGGGAAGCATTTCTCTCATGTCCATGGAATTGCTTTCTTGAATCTTTGCCAGCACACTGTTTCCCCACCACCACCATCACCACCTCCTTAAGGCTTTTCCTTTCCTCTTTCTTTCCCAGTCCCTCTCTTTCTCTCATTTTCTCTCTCTCCAGATTCGAACAAGTCTTAATTTGTCAGGAATATGACTGCCCTGTGCTGCGATTTGGCGGACTGTGGCGGCTTATGGGAACCAAATGCAGCTGCAGTTTGATTGGCTCAAGGGTGATGTGCCGGCGCTTCAAACCTCTCCCTATTTTGGCTTGTTTAAACATACGCATACACACACGCTCGCTGCCCTTGGCATTTAACACTGTCAGGTGGAATTCTTCAGCAAGTGCAGTCACACTCGCACTCGTTTTTGCAGCACAGAGGGGCGAGAAAGGTCGGAATAAGTGATCGCTTGCCACTTAAGGCTGAATGCTCTTCATATTTACACCATATAGAGCTCGAAGGGACATGTGATTTTGCTGCCGGATGCGCGGCAGATGTACGGCCTCCAACCCTCCTAATCTGTGACAAATTTAGGTTTTGTGGAAAGGCGCTGAGAACAAGGGAAGTTATGCTTTGTATGTGTTGTAGGTTTAGGTTGGATAAGCATATGATTTGTGTGAAGTCTGCCTCAGGGGAGTATAAAGACAGGTGTGTATGTATGCACACGCATGCTTCAACTGACAAAAGATATGGGAGTCTGTTTTCTGTAATTGAGAGAGCAGGCCTTGGCTTCTGCTAGCCTGGACTATACAACCACCAAGAGAGAAGTAATCGAGCCTTCTCTTTGGCCTCTCTCTCTTTCTCTCCCTTGCTACCAGGCCAAATAGAGGCCCAGAGTGCCGGATCAGGCTCTTTCTATTGATTTCCTTTTTATTTTTTTTCCTATGTGTTTGTTTATTTATTTAACAGGACGTGAACCTTTCTGCCCCTGGGGTGTACTTAGGTGCATACACACACACGCGTCCACACAGAGGATCCCTTTGTCTCCCTTATTAGACAGTACACAAACTTCTCTCATGCTCCGATGTGCAGGTAGGGTTTGTTTGTTTTTTTTTGGCTGCATCACTGCAGGATGTACAATGTGTAGTCACACTGCAGTAACTACCTGTGACATCACTACAGGTGTACAGTATATTCATGCATGACCTGTTTTTCTTTCTAACATGATGTAGAGTCTGTGCAGAATATGACAATTGGTAACAGCCCCCCAATAGATGGAGAAAAGCACAGAAATTTCAGGTGGCGTTAGCCAGCTCTGTTTTCAAATCATGCCACTACTCAGCTGTTGTTTGGATAGAAATATAATGTAAGTACGACTGCATTTAGTGATGTGTGAAATGCCCATTTTTACAAGTTTTACTTTGGGTTTTCATTTGTCAAATTGCAGCCAACTGGCCTATAACATGAATACGCATCAATCTCATCTCCTGACCTGTATTTAAAAACAGCTCAGCTAAAATTATTTTAGGGAAGTAATTGCTGCCCTCTGCTCACTGTGTACTCAGAGCTCTCAGGGCATTGCAACATGCATCCATGTCGCATATCTGTCATACTTCATTAGAATAGCACCAACTAGCAACATGCCTGTGGTGTGTTTGTTTTTCCGACGTTTTTGTTCTCGCTGGCATGTGCTCACTTGTGTTGGGTTTTTTTTGGGGGGGGGGGTTTAGCAATCAATTGTTTTTGTATTTTTGTTTTCAGGTACCCTTGCGTGCATATGTCTTCACACAGTTTATACCGTCAGATAGTCTTCTTCCCGCTCAGTGACTTTTTTAGTGGCTGCGGTTGAACCCTTGGCACAGTAACCTATAGAAGCGTCCAACACCACCTGCCTGTCTGACATGATTGATGACTTTATCAACTTTCAACATATTAAAATATGATCTGTCTGTTTGTTATCAGCGTGTCACCGCAGTCAGTTCATCGTCATAGTTTCGTGACACACGGCAGATGGAATGTGGGTGTGTCTCGATGTTTGTGTGAGAAGCGTATGTGCGCGCTCATATGTCTTTGGAAAGTGAATCCGGCCTGCAGCCCTGTTGCATTAGCAGGCAATAAATGTGGACTTAGGTGGAGCAAAGCCCACAGTCTGGATAGTGTGTGTGTGTGTGTGTGTGTGTGTGTGTGTGTGAGAGAGACAGGGGGAGGGAGAAAGGGGTCCATAGAGGTCCATAGTAGTTCTTCTCCTTGAATAAGATTTCTGCTGATTGCTTCACCATCTGACTTCCATCTGCTTCCTTTCTAAAAACCTTCCTTCTTTCTTCTCCTCTTTACTTCTCCTATTCCTTAATTGGACCATCTAAACTCTAAAGTCAGCTACAGGTCTTACGTGACTCACTGTTTCTTAAAATGACTACTTAAACATTTGGAAAGACCGTGTGTTTATTTTAATTTGTGTGTAAATTGAATTTGAGGCAGCATACACAGTCCCATTTGAAATGGTACATTTGGTAAATTCCAAATCCACAGATTTAGGAGGTTTTGCCAAATGGATTTGGAATGGTCGTTTAGTATCAAGTGCTAACTGAGGATCTGCTTGACTTCTCTGCCTCATGAATCATTTGCTCTTTGCTCATTTGCTCCACATCTGGTGGCAAGAATGGAGGAGAACGTTGTGGGGTTTGAAATTGCACCACCGCGTCTTGACTGAGTTAGAATGTGAGTATTTATTATTTGTGTCTGGGATTTCAAAATATAACTGTAAAAATCTGTGAGGGCGTCCTTTTACTGTCATTGTAATGACGGTAAACAATGTCATCAAGACCACACTGGCTTTTTTTTTTTTTTTTTTTGAGACTGTGAAATGTGTGTTTGGACAAATTCTTAGCAAGATGGCAGACCCTGTGTGTGTGTGTGTGTGTGTGTGTGTGTGTGTGTGTGTGCGTGTAAAATGCAGTAATAAAAACTGAAGCTGGTTTTCAACAAAGCTCAACCAAGAGTGAATTATCAGCTCTGGTGGAGTGTGAACAATCAAATTTGCACAACTGGTAATATGCTTTTTGGTAACACAGATAATTAAACCAAGCTGCGTGATCCACTTAGGGAAAGATACACCAGATGTTAATTATCCACTTGCCACAGTTAAACATAAGCTGTGTTCAAATCAATCCATTCCCAGCCTTTATGGATGGAAATGATAGCCTGTGTTCCAGGTCACCACTTTAGTTTGGACTGGAATACTGTAATAAATGTTAAATTAGCATAAGGTATGCATTAGGCAATAAATCCTCAGTGGATGTGGGGGTTTTTTTTCTCTTCTTAAGCAGTATAATATTGTAACATTCATACTTTAATCTAGCATGCTAGCACAGTCCCATAAAAATAATAGTTGTATTTTGACTGAGATTTTAGTATGGTATGAAATGACTTCAACACCAGAGAGAAGTAAACAGCGAGCCGTAGTAAGTCGCATTTGTGTGATTCATATAAATATTCTCCACATAAAATTTTGCGCTTGGAAAGGGAAGCTCTTACATATGCAATAAGGCAGCTGCAAAAATGTGTGCAGCCACGCCTTTTGGTCTCAAAACTGACGCTGCCTCTTTTAAGGCTAACACTGCTACATTGGAGTTTAAAAGTGGAGTTTTCAGTTTAAGAATTTGTATTTTATGCAGACCGTGTCAAAATAAATACACTTTAGTTTGGCTCACAGACCCAAGGACATTTGATGCCGAGTACGACCTTCCGAACAGTTGAGATCAGTGTACATCGAATTCATGTATGATAATCTCTTTACTTAGTGTATTATGCTAAATGTCAGACATACTAAGACCAATTTTTACATTTGAATTTTGGCTTGGAGTAAAGTTGATTTTGGAGGGCCACTCCACAGTAGCCTAGTGGAGTGTTTTTTTAAAGTAGGAAAGCATTTAACATTGAGGGCTGAGGTACTTCTTTTGGAAAGGAATCTTTTGGAAAAAATGAATAATGTCTCTCATCTCTTGGTTTGGCCATCTATACATTTGTCTGCTTGTCTCAGTATCCATCTCACTTACTATTTCTCTCCTGCTAAATGCTCATCAGTATGCAGAGGCTGCAGTATGACCTATTAAAAGTCATTTGTCAAATTGCAGCCAACTGGCCTGCCTGCAATCAGGCTCAATGTGAATATATTTTGACATGTGTTTTTCCTGCCCTCCGCTGAGTGCCTAAGGACCTGTGACAGACCGGAGCCTCTCTGAATACTAATAAAGTTAGCACTAATACAGTTGGCAAGGACACACACACATACACACACAAAAACAGGAGCACTGTCAGCAGAATGACACAGCAGACGCAATCTCCATATTTGCGTTATATATCGTACCTGACAGTCACAGCAAGTGGCACTGTCACTTTTGATCATTTGCAAAATACATCAGCGAGAAAACATATAATGCTGCTCTTTACACACACACACACACACACACACACACACACACAAGTGAGAATATGGTTAAGCACACCAGCATATTCTTAAAAAAAAGCAAGTCGTCCACATGCAGGATAACAGGTCTGAGTGAAGGCCCGGTTTGCTTGTCAGGCATAGAGTCCCTGGAGGATGGTTGGATTACACAGATGTTTGTGGAGTACAGATGCCCCTGGAGCATTTTTTTTTTTTTTTTTTGCAGTTGTAGAGCCATAACTTGACAGTTTTGTCCAAAAAACAAACAAACTGTACAATGGTATATACAGCTGTAACCTCAGAGGGGATCCATTGTGATTCTTAATATTTACTTAGTTGTTTAGCAAGATCTAATAATGCATCATAAACAGGGAGTGCTTATAGGTTGGAGGGGTAAAATAAAATTTGGAGGTTTGATGAAGAGGAAGCCACAGTTTAGACAACTGGGTGTATTAGTGGGCCATGAAGTTCAGTGTAAGACATGTCCTGGTGAAATATTTCCACAAAGTGAAGCAGGTGAAATTACCTGCAGAGCTCTAATTTAGTTAATCCACCCCAACAGCCATCAGGACATTTCATTCTAGACTGCACGTCAGCTGCCTTGTGGTGGTACTGGAGGAAAATCAGGCTTTCAGGGAACCGATATAATCGACACTGTGGTTCCATGACCAACTCAACTAACATGACTTTAAAAAACTCCAGCTTGTTGTTGTCCTAGTGCTGTTTCTTATTTCAAAGCTTTAAAAATATTCGCCTGTTTTTTAAGTGTGTGTGTGTGTGTGTGTTCGTGTTTGTGTTTGTAGACCTCAACAACGTGTTAAATGCACTGGGTGTGTTCATCTCCATGGTTATGATCCGGTTGTAGCCCATGCAGCTAGTAAAATGTTGGCAAGCAGAGAAAAACCTCAACCTTTTTCAATGGACATAAACAAAACTGGTGCTCAGCCTTCAGGAAAGCATTTTCTCCTACTTTAAATAAGAGCTACTTATTTGTGACTTCCTTGTCAAAGAAAAAACAAAGAAACAAGATAGAAACATTACTGTTTTATTCGCTCTTAAAGTGAACATTATGCATGAGATAATGATGAGATTCTGTTTGCCCGTGGCCTCATGTTTATTAGGATAATGGCTACCTTACACACACACACACACACAGAGACAGGGTTTAGCTTGGCTTCATGGAACTGAATAGCCTGTGGTAGCTGAGGCATTATAT
>JAMQGT020007756.1:0-126370 GCA_024447675.2 Pterophyllum scalare | reverse complement strand
TGTGTTATGTAGCACTTGGTTCAGTTGCGTATTGCTGGATGGTACTCAAGTTCATATGTGTGTGGATGCAGATGAGTGAATAATTTTGGTAGTCTAGTGTGTATTAGGATAGCTAGTGATTCTAATTTGCAATAGGTGTGAATGTGAGCGTGAATGGTTGCTGAGGAGTTACTGAAGCCCAAGTTGCTTTGCTAGTCTTCAGCTTGTCTGTATTTTTGGGTTGGTGTTTATCTTCCTACCTCACAGAGATGGGGTTCAGGTCGAGATAGTTGGCTGGCTGATCAAGCACAGGAACAACAGTCAGCATACCATTTTGTAGCATTTCTGGCATTATGGGAAGGTGATTGTGGTGAAAGTCCCGCTAGACAAGGAAATCATCATCTGCAAATGGAAGCATGAAGTGCTTTAAAACGTCCTGGTAGACGGATGCATTGACTCTGGACGAACCATTACTAACACCAGATGATATGGCACCCTTATTACAGTCTGCTGAAACTTCACCTGGACTCAAAGACCTTGGATTTTGGGCCTGTCCACTCCTCCTCCAGACTACACCATCTTGTTTTCCAAATGAAATGCAAAGTTTATTTTCTTTTAAAAAGACTCTGGACCACTAAGCAATATTCCAGTGCTTTTTCTCCTTAGATCAGGTAAGATGCCTCTGAAGTCTGGTTCAGGAGTGACTTAATACTAAGAACAAGACAGCACACAAAGACATCTTTCTTAAAGATGTCTGTATGTGGTGGCTCCAGTGAAGCTCTACAAATTTTTTGAATTGACTTTTCTTGACAATCCTCTCAAGGTTGCAGTCATCCCTGGTGCCACGATGATATAGGAATTTACATGCATTCAACTTAGGATACAGAAAACAATAAGCACTCTAAAAGAACAAACCTTCACCAATGCAGCTCACTGAGCAGTATTTGCTTTTAAGCGATTAATGTTGTATTTTGTATATATTCATTTTAAATGTCCTTTAAGTGTGTAGTGCAGTAAAAACAGGTGCAAAGTACAGGCTTTTATTATTTAGGATGTTATTTGAGTGTTCCCTTTTTTTTTTGAGCAGTGTATAATGTGACCTTTAGAATCCCCATAAACCAGTCTCATTTTCTAAATGCTGCCAATACAAAGGCAGTAGAATTTTAAGCAGTTTTAAAGATAAAAGACATTTTATGAAAATTTGACCTTATTTGACCTTGAAGAGGCCAAAGGTCCAAAGTAGCATGATATTTAGAATCCCCGTATATCATGCCCTGATATGTCTACATGTCATCAATACAAATAATGGTAGTAAGAAACAGTTTTAAATAGCTCTATATAGCATTATTATCACTTCGACCTTCAGATCAATCTATTGACCTTGAAGGAGGTCAGAGGTCAAATGTGACATAACATTTTAAATCTTTATATTGTACTTTCTCTAAGTTAACAGGACACACCGCACTTGTAAGAATCATAGTTTCTAAGTTGTAAGGCTTTTTGTCATAAGCCTGTTGGGTTTTATTTTTTATTATATTTTTTACTCAGTGAAGAAAATGGCAAATGCTTCTAAGTAAACAGCAGGAACTTAATTGAGTTGTGGCTAAAGCAAATAATAGATAATTAAATACATTAGATGGAGAGGAGATAGTGGACCAGCAGTTGCCAGACTAACTTCACAGCCTTTGGGAGATGTGTGTATCTTATTTATGGTCTTCTTCTCAAAGAAAATATGTTTGTCTTATCCTTGAAGGTTTTCTGAAAACGCGTACATCTGCATCTAAGGAGGGTGTGTATAGGTCACTGCACCCTGTTGCTAGGTAGAATAAAATTGCCATATCCTGATTAGGGACATGTGAGGGCAGGAAGGCATGTGTTTCTTTTACAGAGCTTTTATTGCTGATGGGAGCCATGAGAGCCAGTCACTGGATGGACCAATGATGAATGCTAAATGATAAAGCTCACTGTATCCATTTTGCTTGTAGATAGTGGTTGTATAAAGTGTTATGCTTAGCCTAGAATCTTTGCCCTTCTCGGGGGGTGGGGGGGTGGTCACAGCCAACTTCACGTCTAAATCTTCTGATTCTTTAATATTACATGTTTTAAACGTGAACTAATGTGATGTCTTCACTCACACACACACACACACACAAAGAACAAGCTAACAAGTCATTATGATGACCTTGAAGACCTTTGTGAATGTAAGTCAGATTTTAATGGATTATTAACATGACCCCATTCTACACCCCTACAGTTTCATCAGAATTCATTCAAAACTTTTCGAACGATCACATTTACAGACAGAATGACATGAACACACATGCTACCAGAAACATAACTTCCTTAGCAGCGGTGATAACTGTACTTGGGTTTGTCACTGAAAGAACACAGATTAGATAGAAAGTCATTCACTGAGAATACTAAATGAGTAAAATTAATTTCACTTTGATCTGTTCCCAAACTGATTTCCACAATCCAGTAACATCATCGAATATCAATGCACAGTGTGAAACTCTGTTCAGCAAAGAGACATGGACACCTTTCTCTTTTATATTTGGATTAGGGATAATGATTACAGACTTTTTATTTTCTCAGATATTGTTAAAAGTAAAAAAAAAAAAGAAAGAAAAGAAAAGAAACAGCAACAAGCATAGCAACATAAGTCACTTAAAAAAAAAAAACAACTTCAAAAATATGTACAGTAAAGTATAAATGAACTAAAAGGCAAGGTTATAAAATCAGCACCATATCAAAAAAAATGTGGAGATAAATGACAGAGGTTTTAATGCTAGATGGATTTCAATTCAGGGCTACATTTGGGCCATTGTTGTTTTCTGTCTCTAAAAGGAAGAGGGGAAAAAACAAACAAACAAGCAGACAAACAGCACCACTATTATTCAAAATGTGTTTGCAAGGTTGTAATAACACCAAAATAAAACTTTAAAATGCACCCTAGATAAACTTTATATACACAGCGGGAGAGTACTTCAGGCAACTAATTTAATTATTTTAAAATTTAAGTCTAGACTGATCCAAAGGACAAAATCATCCACCCTGTGAGCAGGGATCAGGTTTGGACTGATTAAGGGATGCTGATATCAAATTTAGTTTTTAAGCTCAAACTGTACATTTGTAAAGTGTATAAAGACTTCTGTCCTCGGCAGGAACCAGTGAGCTTGGAGCAGAGAGCCACAGGGAGGAAAAAGTTTGTGGTTTCCAGTCATATCCAGTGCTTGAATAGTTAAGTAAACAGATGGAGGAGTGGATATTTGTGTAGAGATTTACAACTTCAATAGAACTGATATAATCTACCTTCTTCTGATTGACCAACTTTAGGAAGCCTATTGACAGGAAACACCCTGTGCTTGTACTGCTCAGAGCTTGTGAGGACCTGCTGTGCCACAATTCTACTGAAGACCATTAAACATATGTCAGAGAAAGGAGAAGAGTAATAGGTCCCCTTTAAGTACTTAAAAATAACACTGCAAAAAAGGCCATAAAAGGCAAACATGTATGTCTGAATGATGTAACTCTGCCAGTCCTCTAGGTTTACCCTGTATAAATGATGTAGAAAACACTCCGGGGTTTACACATTACTGTGTGCTGCTATCTGTAACCAATGCCACCAACCATCTACAACACAAAGTGTAACTGCTTTAACAAAACAACAAAAAAAACTCAGATTTTGTTTTAAATGCAAACATCGTCCAACTTCCTCTGCATCAACAGTATCGCAGAAACAATTTAGATAATCACTCTGACAAAAAAAAAAAGATTAGCAGTTATGAGTTGCAGTTTTAATTAGCAATTTTCTATTTTCAAACCCATCAGTAAAATCAGGGGGTTCATCTTCAAACACAGATCACAAACTCAACCTCCGCCTCCCTCTAACTCTTTGTAGGGAGAAGGTGTACATGGTGGCTGATGGCCTGCTCCATGGAGCTTTTAAAGGTCTGGTAGGAGGCGCTGACAGGTAAGAGGAGGTGTGTGGACTCGGGCTCACTCTGAGGGAAGAGCCCCTTGTCCCCCCAGTCAACATCTCTCCCTTCTTCTGTGAATCCTGGTGGGGAGGAGGTGGGAGGATGGAGGAAGGAGATGGAGGGAGGAGGAAGCAGACTGACAGCTGGAAGCTCTTCAGTTCCTGTGGCAAAGTGAAGGAGGTCCTGCAGGGAGATAGAGCTCCTTCCAACTGAGGAAAGATCAAAATTAATCTGAATATTTTACACCATAAATATTCAAATATTTTAAAAGATGATGCAAAAACCTCGAAACCTCAAAAAAAGTAAAAAGGTGGAGCATAGGCAAAGAAAGAACCAATTAAGTTTTGGTCCCAAATCCCTTAGTTTTAAACTGTGACATAAGAGTGAAGATGCACACAGGAAAGCTCTACATTATTTGTGTGTTTTTAATTTGGGGTGTTTTTAAAGATTTGCACCTTCAGAAGAGGAACAAACTGCTTGGAAACTGAGAGCTGGATGGAAAACAATGAGGGATATTCAGAGGTTTTGACCAGATTACTCTGTCTAGCTTTTAAAATCAGTCTACTATTTTCTATTATATTATTAAAGACTGTTCCAAAATGAAAAATCTTAAAGTTGCCTGGCTGCCTTTAGCTATGTTGCGTTCATAGATATGGTTCTCAAAACAAAACTATACACTCACCGGCCACTTGGGTACACCTGTTCAACTGCTCGTTACTGCAAATGTTAATCACATCGTAGCATCTTAACACAATTAGGCATGTGGGCACAGTCAAAATGACTTGCTAAAGAATAAAGCATTAGAATGGGGAACGAAAGGTGAACTTTTGACAGGGCTCTAAGTGCCAGTCGAGCCGGTATTTCAGAAATTGCTGTTCTAGTGGGATTTTTCTCATTGTCTGAATGGTCTGAAAAAGAGAAACTATCCAGTGAGCGACAGTTCTCTGGGCGAAAATATCCTGGTGATGCCAGAGGTCAGATAATAATGGCCAGTCTGCTTTAAGCTTATAGGAAGGCAACAGTAACTCAAATAAGCACTTGTTACAACCAAGTATTGCAGTAGAGCATCTCTGACCACTGCGTCAAACCTCAAAGCAGACGCGCTACAGCAAAGATCACACTCTTGTCAGGTAAGAACAGCAAAACTGGACAAAAGATTGCAAAAATGCTGCCTGCTTTGATGAGGTCTCGATTTCTGCTACAACATTTGGATGTTAGGGTCAGAATTTGGTGTAAATAACATGAAAACATGGATCCATCTTGCCTTGTATCGATGGTTCAGACTGGTGGTCACGGTGTAATGGTGTCAGTGATCATTTGGGCTCTGTAGAACCAACTGAATATCGTTTATATCCTACCGTCTACCTGCGTATTGTTGGTGACATCATCTTTTGATGGCTGCTTCCAGCAGGATAACACATCACAAAACCCGAATCATCTCAAACTGCTTTCATGAACATGACAATAAGTTCACTGCACTTAAACTCCACAATTCGCAGATCTCAATCTAACAGAGCACCTTTGGTGAATTGGGAGATTTAGATCATTGATGTGCAAAGCACCTTACTGAATCTATGCAATGAAGAATTAAGGCAGCTCTGAAGGCAAAAGGGGTCCCCACATATTTGTCACACCAGAAGAAAGCAATGAAGCGGAGAGACACACACAGAAAGTACTGAGAGAGGGACAGGCACTAATTTGGATCTGAGGTGTGCTCAGGCCCAATTATACCTGCTGATGAATTTTAGTTTGAAAAATGAAATTCTTATTCCAAAGATTTTTGAGAAGGCATCTACACATAAAATAGAGGGAACCGAGTAGGACCCAATACCACTTTTACCCATCCCAGTGCAAACATTTTCTTTGCATTGGGGTGGATAAAGGTTTCAGTAAACTTAGGATCAAGTGAACATTTTACCTTCACACTCAAGCAGAAAGTGCCTCCAGAAGGTGACAACAGGCATCTCTCGGTTCAGTGCCTCCTCCTGCTCAGAGAAGTTGATGGTGAAGAGCTGACCAACTGTCTGAGCTGTGAGATGATCGGCAGCTTCACAGAAAACTCCGCAGAAGACAGAAGGGAAGAGCTGAATCTGGATCAGATCACAGTTCAGTGTAATTAATACATTTTCTTTGACCTTTCTCCTTTTCAGCTCCTCAATAGAACATCTTCATGCTGATGGCTCTTCACCATCTTAGCCTTTGTTTTTCCTTCAAAATATTCCCAATAATACTGACAGGATTAAAACAACTATGTATGGAGACGTTTTTGAACTGTATATCAGTAATTGAGAAATGCAAACTTCAATCACCTGATCAAAGACACCCAAAGTCTGCAGACCCTCCCGAAACCTGGAGGACAAAAATAAGCAGAGTAATCACTGATTTACAGCCCTTTATGCAGACTGCATCCTAGAAAATACAGATGGATCAAGGAAAATAGGAGGTTAACAATCATTACAATAGAAAAGCAATTTAAAACAGCTGATGATTAGCAGTGGTTCTTAAGAAACATTAACAGGAAGAGAATGAATTCCTAAATTTGGCATCTTTCTTTCCTATTAGGACACCTGTTGGTAATAAGGATGCTCCTGTCCAGCTTTTTCCAGTTCTAATATGATACAACACCACAGTCTTGGATATCTCCTGATAGCAAGTACTGATCTAATAACAGTGTTAAATTAATAACTGTATTTCTCACTGTGAGGAAGAATCTTTCTTTGTGTGTGCGGCAACATCAGGCTCCATTTAAACATTGCTTCCCCAACTTTGTAAAATAAATTGTAGCAAATAAACACATTCAAGAATTTCAATTTGCTGAATTTATATTTATTCATAAAAAACATATGGCAACATGACCAAGACAGATAACATAAAATATGTTCAAAGATCCAAGATTCAGAAACAAAACTTGGATTCTGATGTCCCTCCAGTGCAAGTTTTTTTTTTTTTAAAATACAGATATTTAAAAATAAGAGTAATTTGAGAAATAGGATATATATAGATAACTAACTACAGAGAAAAGTGATCTGGTACCTGAGCAGTTTGCACTGATACTGCACACCTTAAAAATGTATTTATGCTTTTTTGCACCAGTCTCATTTCAGCTCAGAGAGAGTGTGTTCACTGCACTCTGCTGTCATTTACAGTCACACTAGTTTCCACTTTCCCTGGTCTCTGACTCACTGAGTCCACCTGATCACAGAGGAACTGATAACAGACAGGTGAAGTGAAATTATATTTATGGAGTTAACACATCACAGCTGCAGAATGTCTCCAGTCCTCAAAAGAAAACAGAGGTCATCTTATACTCAGTGTCTTATATTTGGGACATTAGTGTAAATGACGCAAGCATCAGTTCCAGACAGGAAATTCTGTCAGATGTGTGTTATGTATTATTGGAAACTGTTTCAAGCATGCGTGTAGGAGACAGCACACATGATTTTCTCACATGGGAGCAGATTAAACATCACAGGGCCATGCACTAGTGTGCTGTTATAACTGTTTAAGACTCATGTGATTGATTCATGCACATTTACATGCACTTCTATCAAGCAACATTGAGAAAAGTTCAAGCCTGATGTGCATGCAGGACCTATATCTGCTGGCTTTTCACTTCCATGTGTGTTCATTTATCTTACCTCTGTAGTGGCAGCTGCATCCTGGTGATCATGGTGAAGCTGACCAGATCCTCCACCAGAGCTTCTCTCTCCTTCAGGCTGCTTATTGGTTGATTACAGCCGGCTAGTTCCAGGTACTCCCAGTTAACTGCCATGACTTCTTTCAGCTCATCTAAAGACTCTGCCTCTGCAATCTGAAATCATTCAACCTTTATTTCTAAACTACCTATAATTACATTTTATCCATCATCCAGTCTATGAAAGTTTGTCCTGTACTTACCCTGCTAACTTGGTGGGTGAAGTGTGTGTCAGGGGTCATGTGTGTGACACTGAGCGGACGGTTGGCTGGGTAGTTGAACAGACACTGGTAGAGAGCACGGGAGAAGAAGCCAACAGGTGGACCGCCGTGGACCAGAGAGAGGGCCAGCAGGCAGCCAACATCAAAATAAAGATCCTCACGCAGAGCTGAATAACACATACAGACTCCATCTCTTTGTCTGTTCAGATTTTTCATTTGCATTCAGTGGCATAAAGACAAATTGGTTTTATTCTAAATAAATAAGCTCTATAACTTCCCCTACCCTGGGAGTCCAGCGCCAAGTTTTTGGATCTATCTGGACCCTCAAACACCACACACTCCTGGATCTGGTGCATCAGTAGCTTCAGGAAGTACTCCTTGGCTCTTTCACTGTCCCACATGCTTCTGGGAAGTGCAGTCTGATTCAGGTCTTTGAAACTGGACAAATAAGGTGACACAGCTAAGAAGAAGACAGATAACAGAAAGTCCAAACAAAAAGCAGAACTGTAAAAAGCTTTGTGCCACTGACCTGATGGACAGAGTCTGTGTGGGGTCAAAGTCAGCCCTCCTAACCAAGTCCAGACCAGCTGCCAGAGCCTGGTCCCCAGTCACCTCCACCTGGACACTGGGGGGATGAAGCTGAGGGGCCAAAGACTGCAGAAGCTCCTCAGGTGATCCAGATCTTTCAGGTAAACATGCTCTAAGAGAGACAGTGACCATTAAGATTAATGCTGCATCCTTGATGGGATACAAATGTGTTAACCTTTTGTACCTTTTACAGCTGATGGAGGAGTGAACTGAAGGCCTGTGGCGTTTGGACAGCAGACTTCTTCTCTGACCTCCTTGAGGAGACCCAACAAGGGAGGCTGGAGAACAAGGGAACAATTCAAAATGTTTAGTCAGTCATCTTTCCATCAGTTTGTAAAGCAGAGAGGAGGCAGAGCCGACTGACATCTGGAAGAGCTCAGATATTGTCAAAAAAAAAAAAAAAATAAAAAAAGAAGATGAAAGGTAAGATTAACCAGGATTTTACAAACATGGAGCCAGTCACATCATTAACCACCCACACCTTTCCCATCTGTAGATTGTGTACAGTCAGTGCAGGCCCAGTCTTTGGTGTCCAACTTTAGTCCTGAACATTTCCTGTGAGTCCCTCTGGAGCCACACAACCGACAGCGGATCACCTCAAACCAGCTGAGAGAAACACAGAAACAGGATTATGAAGTTATGCGATTTAGGTTTTAATGCCTTAAGACCTTACATATCTGATGTAGAGCATTTATGTAAAGCACTGCATTAGCACAAAAGCAAACATTCTTTTTCAAATTGTTATATATTTTCTAGAAACAAACTCTGGCAAGGTCATTAAAATTATTGTTATAGAGTGATTAATTAAATATGCTCAGTATATGATTTTAATAAACATCACTGTCCTCATATTCTCCATGTTCACCCTGATAAAACTAGTGAGGAAAAAATCTTTTGAATGAGCTGTTACTCTTCAGTAAAAGCAGCAGCCAGCAGCAAATACTAGTTCAGCAGCACGAGCAGAGAGAGCTGCTTCAGAGCTGGAACTGAGAATGTTAGTGGAAGTAAACACGAAATCAGCACATACAGACCAATCATTTCTCCAGGAGATAGCATGACCATTCCTTGACTATCCCTCAGACCTCTATGTGTAGATAGTAGGCGGCTTTAAAGTTTTTCAACAACACCTAGTGTCTCTGTCTTTATCTGATGAGCATCAGTAATAACCCTTATATTACATTTGCACATATGTTTGAATTTTTAGATTTTTTCTTTTCTTGCTTTCAGACCATTAAACATCACTGGAGCTGCAGCTGAAAGAAGAAAAAAACAAACAAAACAAAACCTGTTTCACACATATCTGAACATTAATTTAACAGAATAACAACTATAATCCATCAGATTCTCCAGTGTATTATTGACAGAGCTGTGATACTGAACTCTGTTAACTTACAGTCTGTATTTTGACCAACGTTCCTTCCTGACTTCAAATAGGCTAAACTTGATTAATATAATAAATCCTGTCCCGCTCTTAATGTTTGGTCTTTTAATACTTTTAACTTTCATGTGAACATACATGATAAACCCTGGGTTCACTCATCGAATAGATAACCACCTTTATGTGAGTGCTCAGCCTTTTTGCCACTCTCAAGGTAAGTGAAGTCAGGAATAACAGATAAAAGCTTTTTTAACCAACTTCCTTTGAAATTAAATGAAAGGAAAAAAGAAATGAAAGGGACAAATCTGTGAAGTAACGTAATGTAAAAATAAATGTCATACCCGCTTCTGGCAGAGTGTGTGCGACCATTGTTGCAGAGGCAGGTGAGAGCATCACAGTGCTTATAAACCTCCAGCAGCTCTGAATATGCATTTGCCTCCAACTCCCATGAGGCATCTCTGCAAGAAGCCCAGAAATTTAAAAAAGTACATAAGAGATTTTCTCGGATAAAGAAACAGCTGCGGTCTTCTGTAAATAATCTGCTGTGCTATGGGGATAAATTCATATTGCTGGTTTTAAAGTGTTGTTTTAGTGTGTCTGGAAAAACTAAAGTGTTGAACCACTGCTGGTATACTTTAAAGTTACCTCTCTGGGATGTATATTCCCATTCTGAGCATTTCCTCCTGGAAATTTTCCTTGTTGTTACACAGGGTACATCTGAAAAAGAACAGGCCTGCACTGTGGGCCTGACGCTGACACACGCACACACACAAAAGAAATAAAATTACACACATAAAAACACAAGCAGGAAGTTACACATGCATTGTACTTAAAAAGATGGTGTTTAAATAATAAACCGAGTCTCCATGAAAGAAAAGTTTAGCTATATTTTCCGTAAGCCTTCTAATTAAAAAAATATCCCCATTAAACTGCCAACCCAACATATGAGACCAGGGTTATCTGCACACTCTCACTACCTGCACACAATCTCTGTGGAACCAGCTGGTATGGCAGGACGGACACTTGAGGATGGAGTAAGACAAGACGGGATCAATAGAGTCCAAACAGATGGAGCAGGAGTGAGGCAGACTGACATCTAATCCAGTACACAGAGACTGAGAGGGACTATGATCTGGACAGTAAGATCTGGACACACAGACAGAGGGTCAGACCATGTGGAAGTTACTGTGTTTTATATTTACAGTATTACAGTTTAATGCAGCTGCAGCTGGAAAAGACAGCTTTGCAATGTACCTGCAGTTTGGCAGAGAGCCTTTTAACGGGGACAAATGCTATTGGGGCTGAATTTTAACAGCATTTTAAATCAGTCCTTACACAACTTGGACAGCCTTTCCACTATTTATCCATTACCTTTAGCCCAGTTTTACTGTTATACCCATAATGTTTGGCATTTTAACCCCTTCCCTCACTTCTTTCAGGTTTTCATCCCAATTATTTTGGGGTATCAAACAATTTACATGTTTAAATAACCAACTCACCATTTACTATCATATTAGCTTTACCTTACAGAGTGAAGTATTCAGGTGTTACACCACACTCAGTGGTTGGCTGTAGATTTTTAAATTTAGCCCACACATACAATTAAAGAGTTTAATGTATTGTCAGCACTCACGGGAAAAGTCCGGTAAACTGGGAGACAAACATTTGCTTCCTCCCGCAGGGGAAGTGAACCATCTTTCTGCAGCTCCTGACATTACAGCCGACACATGCTCCCTTCTTCTTACAGCCAAAACACGTCTAAGACACATACGGTACACAAGCAAGCAGTAGTCACACACAGGGCTGCACGCCTTCTCGTGCAAATCATACCTACAGATTTTGCTCTTCAAAAGGTACAGGGTGTTAATTATTTGTAGTGAAGTTCTTGATATATGTAAGGTAATAATGAAGTGCTCACAAGCCGAGCCGACCGGCGGAACTCATTTTTAATGTCTTCCACCAAGAAACCGAAAATGCCTTCGTCTTCCTCTCCTCGCTGATAAACTCCACATGATGTGAGCTGAGACAAATAAAAAAATAGGATTGCTTGAAGTCTGAAAAATGCACATATTGCTGGCGTTCTGTGAAAACAGAAATACCTTGTATGTTTTATCTTACCAAGCAGAAGTAGTGGACAGAAAGCTTATTTTCTTTTAGTGTGACTTTCTCCCCAAACATAGCTGGATCATCATCACTGCACCTGCACAAAACACAGCCTACACACACGCACACACACACACACACACACACCTTTAATTTCTCTGTGTCAGCACACCGTTAACTGCTTGCTTGCTCTGCCTTTTTGTCTTGTATGACAGAGCTGTGTTAGCAATGTGACTAATAATATTGTGATTCTGTACTTTTGTCTTGACCAGTAAACTACCTGAAATTGCATTCTGCAAACAAGTGGGTGGGAAATGTAGACTTAATCCTGTTGTAGCTGCTGACAAATTCACCTTTACAGTTAGAGAAATACAGCAGCACAGTGCCAGCACAACACGACCAAGAAGCCAAGTTTAACACACAGCGGTTGGAATTTGCAACAAAAGGGGCGGCTGAAATACATATTTATCAACTGCAAAACAGAAGTGGCACATTTTAACTTGTGCGTGAAAGTCACTCACAGTCCTCCTGGATGCCGTTCATGTGCGTCACTTGTGACCTCCTCGTCTTCTTCTTCATGTTTGTGTGAATCAACCCTGCACAAAAGTTAAAGACCACAAGAGCTTTGACAAACTCCATCATCATCACAAAATGCTTCACTAAACACAGTGGGTCATTCCATGTCAACTGACCAAATGCTTCCAGTCTGGCCATCTGTGATTTCCCTGATAAAAATTCCAGGGTGATAACACACTTAATAAAACTGCCAAATTTGAGCTTTAGAAAAGTGTAGCTGTGTGAAGTTCAACATAAAATTCAGAGATCTTGGAAATTTGATTGTAAGGCATGCACTAAATATTTTCATGCAAGCTCATTATATTTCAAAGAAATGACATAACTTCAATTTGACACATAAAAATATATACTTTTTTTTTAATGAGCAGTTTTCCCATTAAGAAGTGCATCAGCACCCTGGAAACTTTTTTTCCAGGGAAAATCAGATGTTCAGGCTGGGAATTCTTCTTAAACTTGGTCAACTGATATGAAATGGCCCCAGTGTTGGTCATGAAAATATACAGAACCAGCACTCCTGGTGCCAAGGTTGGATTAGCCGCCAGGCAAAAATCTCAAAATGCACTTTTCCAAATTATTATGCACAACAGAGTTTCAAAACATTTTAGAAGTTGTAAAGAGCTGCAAATGGTAATTTCCTGAATTTGCAGCATTGAGTGGTCACATTTACTAAAATCAAAAGCTATTCCAATCAAAAACATCTTAACGGGCCAAGTTACATGTTAACATAGGACCCCTTCTTTGATATCACCTTCACAATTCTTGTAACCATTGAACTTGTGAGTTTTTGGAGAGTTTCTGCTTGAATTTCTTTGCAGTAAAGACCAATTCCAAAAAATTAGAATATCATGGAAAAGTTGATTAATTTCCATAATTCCATTCAAAAAGTTAAACTTTCATAGATTATAGATTCAGGGCCCACAATTCAAACGATTTCAAGTATATATTTTGTTTATTTTTACATAATTTGGGCTTCCAGCTCATAAAGCCCACGAAAACAGGATTTCAAAAATTAGAATACTGTGGAGAAATCAGCCCAAACTACTTCTCAGTTTTTGCAAAAAAAAAAAGAAAAAAGAATTAGGATCACATCAATCAAAATATGGTACTTTCAAAACAATATGTCAATCTTCAATACTTGGTTGGAAATCCATTTGCTGTAATCACTGTCTCGATGCAATGTGGCATTGAGGCAATCAGCCTGTGGCATTGCCTGGGAGTTATGGAAGCCCAGATTTCCTTGATGCTTGCTGTCAGCTCTTCTTTGTTGTTGGGTCTGGTGGCCCTCATTTTCCTCTTGACAATACCCCATAGATTCTCAATGGGGTTTAGGTCGGGTGAGTTGGCTGGCCAGTCAAGCACTGTGATGGCATGGGCATCAAACCAGGCTTTGGTGCTTCTGGTGGCATGGGCAGGGGCCAGGTCCTGCTCGAAGATGAAATCTGCATCTCCATACAGATCCTCAGCAGAAGGAATCATGAAGTCCTCTAAAACATTCTGGTAGACTGTTGCGGTGACCTTGGATTTGAGAAAGCAGAGTTTACCAACACCTGCACCAGACATTGCACCCCAAATCATAACTGACTGTGGATATTTCACACTGGACCTCAAGCAGTTTGGACTCTGTTCCTCACCAGTCTTCCTCCAAACCCTTGGACCTTGAGTCCCAAATGAAAGGCACACTTTACTTTCATCTGAAAAGAGGACCTTTGAACCAAACTGAAGCAATTTAATGACACCTGGGGAAACCTGTGCAGGTGCTTTGAGTTTAGTAGATGATTAGTGTGTCACACTCAGTTTAAAACATTCATGCCCTGCAAAATTTGGGCTGATTTCTCCACAGTATTCTAATTTTTTGAAATCCTGTTTTCATGGGCTTTATGAGCTGGAAACCCAAATTATGTAAAAATAAACAAATAAATACTTGAAATCATTTAAATTGTGGGCCCTGAATCTATAATCTATGAAAGTTTAACTTTTTGAATGGAATTATGGAAATTAATCAACTTTTCCATGATATTCTAATTTTTTGGAATGGGTCTGTATGTCAGAAAAGCCTCTCAGACCTGCTGTTTTGATGTGAACTGCATCCCACCCTCAGATCTTTTGCTTGAGGATACTCCAAAGGTTCTCAATGGGGGTTGAGGTCAGGGGAGGATGGTGTGGCCACCATGAGTTTCTCTCCTTTTATGCTCATAGTAGCCAATGACACAAAGGTATTCTTTGCAGCATGAGATTGTACATTATCATGCATGAAGATTATTTTGCTATGGAAGGCACGGTTCTTCTTTTTGTACCGTGGAAGAAAGTGATCAGTCAGAAAGTCCATATACTTTGCTGAGGTTATTTTCACACCTGGGACCCTAAAGGGGCCTACCAGCTCCCTCCCTATGATTCCGGGCCAAAACTCTGCCACCTCCTTCCTGCCTTGTTGGGACGTGGTGGCCATCCACTACTCCATCCATCTGGACCATCCAGGGTTGCACAGCATTCATCAGTGAACAAGACTGTTTGGAAATTAGTCTTCATGTATGTCTGGGCCAACTGCAACCATTTCTGCTTGTGAGCACTGGTTAGGGGTGGCTGAATAGCAGGTTTATGCACAACTGCAAGCCTCTGGAGGATCCTTGCTTTGTCACACACAAAAATCCCAAATGAACTAAATAAATAATAAACAATCTTCGTCTCTGGAAAGATTATATTTTGGATGTCCTCTAAAATTTAAGTAAATTTAATATTTATTTAGAAACATGAATAGTTTTACGTGGCTAATTGATCAAGTGTGCAACCACAGCTCTGAAGGCTGTCACTTACGACAGTAAACCGAATAACACGCTACCTACCATTTCGATAAAGCTGCTCTGTTATATCTATAAAAAGATATTCGGGAAAAAAATGCATACAAAGTGCATTAAGAAAGAAAACGTAAGAATTTGCACGGGAAAGCAGGCGTTTTAACGCATTCAGCTGAGACGTTGGCGTTAGAGAAAAACTCGATTTCAAACGGAACTTAAACACTACAAAATATCTGGCAGTGAACCTACTTTACATTCAGGGGTGAAGAGTGTCAGTTTGCGCCCATTTTCCTGTCGTTTTTTTGAGAATTAATCCACTTGCTTTTGTTTACTTCAGG
This sequence comes from Pterophyllum scalare, assembly GCA_024447675.2. NCBI lineage: Eukaryota > Metazoa > Chordata > Actinopteri > Cichliformes > Cichlidae > Pterophyllum > Pterophyllum scalare. The sequence goes on along the minus strand of JAMQGT020007756.1, from coordinate 110,721 downwards.
CTAACGCCGTCGAGATTTAAATTTACCTCTTTCAAAACAAAAGAACTTCATTTCCGCTTCCGTTTCTTTTTCATTTGTTTCAGGCTTTCTCGCGCTGGGCTTTTAGTTGGCCACAGCGCCCCCTGATGCTTGGTGTTGATAATGTTCTCAACAATAGTTTGATAATATCAAGAGACGGCGGAAAGCTGAGATGTGTGATGGAAAGCCTGATTAAAGAGAGTCTTTCTATACCATATACACATTAAACTAGAATTTCTTAAGGTAGATAAATAAAATTTAATGCAAGCATTCATGGTATACACTTGATATTCCAAATGTTAAGTTAAAAGGTTATCACTTTGACATAAGATCTTATTTTTTATTACTGAAAATTAATCATTTTGACTCAGAAATATATTTTTTGGCTGCTCCCTTTCAGTGTCACCACAGCGGCTCATCTTCCTCCATTTCACCCTATCCCTAGTATCTTCCTCTGCCACACTGACCATCTGCATGTTCTCCTTCAAGACATCCATATGAACCTCCTCTGAGGGTTTCCTCTTTTAAATCATTCTTTTTCACAGTGAAGATGGCAATTCCATCTTCAGTATCCTTTGTCCAATGTGTCCACTATCCTTCTTCTGCAAATGAACAAACCATCACAACCATTCCTTTCAACCTGAGCTGTCCCTCTGATAAACTCATTTCTAAACCTTTTCAGTACAGTACCACTACACTTATCCATTCCTTAGGCATCTCACTCTCCAGGAGTGTGTTAAAGAACCTGGTCAAATAGGTCCACTGCCCTCTCTCCCAGACATCGCCATATCTTCACAAGTACAGACTAATATCCAATGCTGACTAGCTACATTCTCTCTTGAGACCACCTTACAGTCTCCTTTCTCTTTCAGATTGCACCTTCTGCATAAGATGCAGTACTCCTGTGTGCATCTTCCTCCACTCTTGTACATCACCCTATGATCCTCCCTCTTCTTGAAGTATGTGTTTTCCACAGCCATTTCTATCCCTTTTGCAAAATCCACAATATTGTTCTACCACATTTCTCTCCTTAACACCATGCCCACCCAATACCTCCTCATTGCCTCGGTTCCCTTCACTTACACGTCCATTGAAGTCTGCTCCAATCACCAGTCTCTTCCCTCTGTGGACACTCTCTACCACTACAGAGTTCCTCTTTCTCTTCCAACCTGTGGAGCATACACACTGACATTCAGCATCACCCCTACGATTTCCAGCTTCAAACTCATGATCCTGTCTGATATTGTCTTCACCTTGAAAACACTTTTCACATACTCTTCCTTCAAGATTGCCCCTACTCTATTTCTCTTCCTATTCACACCATGGTGAAATGCCTTGAATTCACCTCTAATGCTCCTGACCTTGTTTTCCCTTCCCTTGTTTTCCTGTGCACACAATAGATATGCTTTTCTTTTGTCCATCATATCATCCAACTCTCTTCTTTTACCAATCATAGTCCCTCCATGTAAAGTCCCTCCACTCCCCTCCACACTCCTGCCTTTCCTTCTGTTTTACTGACTCCTAACTCTTGCCATGGGGCAAGAGGCAGGGTACACCGTGGCCTTGGCAGGTGGCCAGTCTGTTGCAGGGCTAACACAGAGACAGACAAACATTCACACTCACATTCATACCTATGGACAATTTAGAATCATCATATCATATTTTACATTTTACATATCAGGACATAATACAAAAAATCATCTGATCCTTAGCAGGTCTTAAAATGAGGTGAATGCAACCTCAGATGAACTATAAAACATGACATATTACATTGTGTCATTATTTATTTAACAAACACTAAAATGCAGAAGCCATGTTTAAAAAACTGAGTACACCCCATTATTCAGCAGCTTGTAGAACCACTTTTGGCAGTAATAACTTAACGTAACTTGAAGTAATCATTTCCTGTACAATTTCATTTTCTCATATCATTGTGGGGGAATTTTGGCCCACTCTTTCTAAAAAAGTTACTTTAATTCATTAAGGTTTGCGGGCATTTATTTATGCACAGCTCTCTTAAGGTCCTGCCCCATCATTTCACTCAGGCTGAGGTCTGGACTTTGACCGGGCCATTGCAACACTTTGATTCTTTGCTTTTTTCAGCCATTCTTTTTATATTTGCTGGTGTGCTTAGGATCATTGTCCTGCTGCATGACCCACTTTCAGTCAAGCTCTAGCTGTTGGACAGATGGCCTCACATTTGACTCTAGAAAGCTTTGGTACGCAGAGCAATTCATGGTCAACTCAATGACTGCAAGGTGCTTAGTTGGCTGCAAAACAAGCCCAAATCATTAGCCCCATTATGGCCAAACTGTATGTCATTTTATTTCACCACCATGTCTGGCTTCAAAAACATTTAGAAAGGTAGAATGTAGTACTTAATATGTAAAATGCAAAAATTGTAACTTATTTAGTTTTAAACTTCAGTAGTTTTCCCCCCTTCTCCTGGCAGCAATAGACTTTCATACAAATACTTCAGTGATTATCAGAACACCCCTAAGCAAATCCACGAATTGTGGTGGAAGTGTTTGTGTGTCCCAGTGATCCCAGGGGCTTTGTTGTCCAGGAGTTTTTGCCCCCTGTGGTAGGGTCTCCCAAGGCAAATTGGCACTAGATGAGGGTCCAGACACCATAACTGAACATAAGGATGTCCATAAGTGTATGTGGCACCAGGACACCCTATATTACAGGTCAGTCATTGATTTTGTAATTGTATCATCAGATCTGTGGCCGTATATTCTGGACACTCGGGTGAAGAGAGGAGCTGAACTGTCAACTGATCACCATGTGGTAATGAGTTGGAACAGGTGGCAAGGGATAATGCTGGACAGACTCGGCACACCTAAACGGTACGCTGGGAACTCCCACCTCCAGAAGAACTTCAACAGCATTGCAAGAGAGGTTCAGGACATTGAATCCAAATGGACCATGTTCCGCAGCTCCATTGTTGAAGCTGCTGCATGGAGCTACAGCTGCAAGGTGGTTGGCGCCTGTCATGGTGGTAATCCCTGAACCAGATGCTGGACACTGGAGGTGAAAGGAGCCATCAAGATGAAGAAGGAATCCTATCAGCCCTGGTTAGCCTGTGGGACTTCAGAGGCAGCTGATGGGTACTGGCAGGCCAAGCAGAATCTGCACTGGGTGGTTGCTGAAGCAAAAACTTGGGTATGGAAGCAGTTTGGTGAGGCCATCGAAAAAGACTTTCAGACTGCCTTGAAGGGAATCTGGCAAACTGTAAGGCCACTCAGGAGAGGAAAGCGGTGCTCTACTCACACAGTCTATAGTGTGGGTGGGGTGCTGCTGACTTCAACTGAGGATATAGTCAGGCGGAGGAAGGAATACTTTGAGGACCTCTTTAATGAGACACCTTCTGTAGTGGAAGCAGAGTCTGGGAATGAGGGGAATGACTCCCCCATCACTGGGAGTGAGGACACTGAAGTAGTTAAATAACACCTTGGTGGTGTGGCCCCTGGGGTGGATGAGATTCTCCCTGAGTTCCTGATAGCTCTGGATGTTGTAGGGCTGTCTTGGTTGACACACTTCTGCAGCATTGTGTGAGATTAGGGTGTTGCCTCTGGATTGACAGACTGGGGTGGTGGTTCATATCTTTAAGAAGGGGGACTGGAGGGTGTGCTCCAGCTATAGGGGTCTCACATTCTTCAGCTTACACAAGAAGTACGGTGCCAGGGTGCTGGAAAGGAGAGTTCATCCATTAGTCAAACCTAAGATTCAGGAGCAACAATGTGGTTTTCATCCTGTTCACAGAACAATGGACCAGCTCTTTATCCTCTTGAAGATATTTGAGTGTGTGTGGGGACTTTGTCCAACCAGTCTACATGTGTTTTGTGTACTTGGGGAGGGCATTTGACCGCGTCCCTCGGGGTATCCTGTGGGGTTGCTGCGGAAGACGGGGGTGTCTGACCAGATGTTAAGAGCCAGTCAGTCTGTGTACAACTGCAGTGAGAGCTTGGTCTGCATTGCTGGCAATTAATTAGACTCATTCCTGGTAGGTGTTGGCCTCTGCCAGGGATGCGCTTTGTCAACAATTCTGTTCTAAATATTTATGGACAGAATTTCTAGGTGTAGCAAAGTGGCACCTTCGTGGCCTCAGAATTCAACTTTTTTGCAGATGATGTGGTCCTGTTGGCTTCATCAGGTGGTAGCCTCCAACTCACACTAGAGTGTTTCACAGCCGATTGTGAAGCAACAGTTATGAGAACAAGCATCTCTAAGTCTGACGCCATGGTTCTCAGCCAGAAAAGGTGGAGTGCCCACTCTGGGTCAGGGACGGGAGATTGACAGACAGATTGGGGTCACGGCTGCAGTGATGCAGACACTGCACCAGTCCATCATGGTGAAGAGAGAGACGAGCGTAAAAGTAAAGTTGTCAATTTATGTCCCTACACTCACCCATGGTCACAAGCCCTTCGTGATTTCTTAGTTTTTTGTATATTTGTCACATTTAAATGTTTCAGATCGTAATTTTTTTTTAGCACTAGACAAAGACAAAGATAGTATTCTTTTAATATTAAACAAAGATAATTTTAAATAAGGATTTCATTTATTATGGGAAAAACATGACCCAACCCTACCTAGCACTGTGTGAAAGGCTTATTGCCAGTTATCGCAAACAGCTGATTGCTGCCAAGGGTGGTTCAAGGTTTAGGGGACAATTACTCTCTCCTCTGACAAAATTCAGCTTTAATGCAGATCCGTCACAGTGTCATGATCCTGGGTTTTGGACCCAGTGTTTTAGGTTTTGGACTTTCTGTTTTGATGTTTTCGGCCTGGCTCTTTATTGTAGCTTTTGCAGTTTTGAGTTTTATACCTTTTTACAGTTATGCCTGGTTGGTTTCTTTATCTATATCCTTGGGTCTTCTTAGTTTTAGTTGTGTGGGTTTTGTTGCGTTCCCTGTGTTCTCCGTGTCAAGTCCACATTTTTGTGTCCTGTGTTTAGTTAGTCCTTGTTTTATTTTGCTAGTCTCTAGTCTCCTGTGTATTGTGGTCAGTTATGTTTGTCTTGTTAGTTAGATTCTGTTCACCTGTGTCTTGTTTTCCCAGCTGTGTCCTTTCTTTCTAATTACCGTGAGTATATTTAAGCCCTCGGAGTTCCTCAATTCTTTGTCACGTCCTCCTTCGTTCTTTGTGCTCGTCTAAGTTAGAAGTTAGGGGAGTGGGGAACAGGTGGGAAAATAAACAGGTGCAACAAATCAAGAGAAACAAGATAAAGGAAGTAAAACTAAAGCACAAAGCAGAAGAGACAAAAGACTGCTTAAATAAATTGGGAAGTAACATAACACAGAGACGGAGACCAAGCAAGACACGGAAACACAAGTCACACAGGAATACATGGGAACTCAAGGAATTAAATAGAACTCAAACTATATCCATGAACAGAACTAGATATGAAGCTAAAAACTGAGAATATAAATATAGAGCAACCAACTAGGCTACGCTGTTCCAAGAAAAATGCAAAACTCAGCATAAATGATTCTCAAAACCAAAAGGAATCATAAAAACCACAAAAACCTCAAAACCCTGGGTCCAAGACCAAGGGAACGTGACACACTGCCTAATGTTAAAATTTGTTTGATGTTCTGAAGCATGTAAATGGGACAAATATGCAAAATAATTAAGAAATCAGGAAGTGGGCCAATACTTTTTTCACAGCACTGCACACATACATATTTAACATATTTTGTTGCTTTGTGTCTCATTTTCTTTTCAACTACCTCTTCTGAGAGCACGGACAGGACCAGCAGTGGAAAATAACAGTACATTTGAGTACTTTTCTGAACTTTCAATGCACATATACTTTATTTAAGTATTTCTACATTATATTGCTTTCTACTTCTACTCCACTACAGTTGAGGTGTAGTTAATGCATTTTGGCTTTATGTATTATTTTATTTTAAAAATAGAAATAAACTAATATAGGATGCTGCATTATTACAAATTAAGATACCCAGGAGTGTATATGTAATTAAAAATAATCTCCAGTTGCACCTTTAAAGGGATATACACATTAATAAATAAATAATTATGATCTAATATCTACTATCATGTATATAATTCTGTATAATGAGCACTTCTATACTTCTCTACTATTACTTCAGCAGGTTTATCAGGCTAGATTTACTTACTTTTTTACTTACTTTCATGTAATACAGCTGAGGGCTTAAAAACGTGTCCATGTATTTAATGTCTACACAGATTTGTTTCTGATCAAATATTAGGATTTGCCGCTAGATGTGGCAAAAGCACTGCTGTGCCACTCCACTGAAAACATCCTTGAAACGTCCATGATGCGTGTGTGTGTGTGTGTGTGTGTGTGTGTGTGTTTGTGTGTGTGAGTCAGCGTCGTCTCGGGGAAAGGGTGGTGCCCCCAGGTAAACGCAGCAGCAGCAGCACCAGCAACTCACACATCACAAACACACGCCCAAAGCCGCGCACAGAGGAGGCACAGTACTGAGAGCAGCGGAGACTCCCCGGTGCCGAACAAACACTCCCCTCCGCTCAGGCTGAAGGACGGAGCTCGCAGGGAAGGAGGCGAAAAGAGCCGCAACATTTGGAAACATCGAAACAAGGAAGTTGGATACAGAGCGCAGCGGGAAGCATGTTCAGCTGGGTCAAACAGGAGCACGGTGGAAGCAACAGAGAAGGAGAGATGTACCAGACGGTGACGGAGGGACTGCAGACTCTCTACACCAAGAAGCTGCTGCCGCTGGAAGAGACATACCTTTTCCATGACTTCCACTCCCCGGCCCTGGAGGCTGCTGATTTCCAGAGTAAACCCATGGTACTGTTGGTCGGCCAGTACTCCACCGGGAAAACCACCTTCATCAGGTACTGACCAACAACTGAGCAGTGCTGTTATCTGTGTAGAGGCTGCTTGGCAGAGAAATGCACAAGATGATGCAAGAACACCCTGATTTTGTGCTGCATCACCTGAATGATAATTGGTGAAACTTCGCGCCAGAGCTCGTTAAAATATCACAATTTAAGACGCGTTTGATTTCAGACAAGCTTAGAGAAGTGGTACACAAGCTGTAATGTGTCAGACAAATGTCTAAAGACCTGCGGTGAATTCGGCTGGTATAACATCCCCCAAAGCGACTCTGTATTCTGGGTAACATACTAACAATCAGCATTTCCGATAAACACACACACACACACAAAAACAAAAAAAAAAAAAAAAATATATATATATATATATATATATATATATATATATATATATATATATATGAGTATTGTTGCAGTGTCTTGTGTGATGCATTGTCAGATCATTGAGGATCTTAAATGGGATATCTTCAGTGGATTTACTCTCCTTCATTGTGCAAACAGCTGTTACGTCTTGACACAATAGTGGAAACAACCATCAGTAACAAATACACATGCTGAGGCTCATGGGTATTGGAGTGGACTGTGTGGTGTTGTGGATGACTGTGAGCACACCAGCTAATTCACAGCCTTTACTTGTGCAAACAGAGTGAGGTTTCAACACTGCTGTGCCTTCATCAGGGTCAGAGTGAACAGAGACACGTAAGGCCAACCCAGGTCTTTGGATAACTGTTAGGATGACTTTTGAGTCTATTAGATAATGAATAAAAGTTGCCATAGTTCCCAACACCACACCAGAAACACAGAGACTCCTTTAAATGTAAAAACTATGACATGTTCACACATCAGATAGGTGTGACAGGCCAAAGTAAACATAATGACTATGTAAGTCCATGCTAGAGGGCTGACGTCAGTGCAGGAACAAAGGAATGCAGCCCTCTCTTAAAGGCCATAAAGATGCAAAAAAATAAAAATACAAATACGAGCATGTGTCATGGGCATGAAAATAGAGGCGATTATGTCACTGCTTCTTGGAGATAATGAGTTTTTTTCTTCCCCAGAACTTTCATTGATGTTGCAGAGCCATCATTAACGTGTCAGGCAATAGCGGGTTTTTTTTTTGTCATATTCAGATATATGCATTTGTAAAACTATTTTTTTTATCCTACATAAACCATGGAAACATAGATTAGTTAGTGCTTAAATTTGCTAGTGCTTTAAAACTCTGTTCAGTCAGTTAACCAGTGACAGTTGGGTTGACTGTAAGTGGTTGCCTTTCGTCTTTGTTCATTTTGGCTCTGCTGAATAATAATAATTACCTAACAACTGTTTCTGTAGCACTTCTTTAAACATACATTATAAAGTGCTTAAGACTTGGGAAAAGCCACATAAGAGTGGAAATCTGGGCTTGCATACAAGCACATTTATACATACATTAGAACATACAATCAAGGGATGGCAAAAAGCGTGGTCCAAATGAAGTTGTACATCACCGTACAACCATGACTGAAATGAAAGGGTATGTGACCAGGATAACTAAAACCAGTAGAAAGTGTTAATGGAAAAGGCCAAACTATAGACATGTGTTTTCAGCACAAAGCACAGATTCACCCAATCTGATGGAATTAGGGGGAGAAGATCAGAGCGTGTGCTAGATTTGATTGTTTCAGTGATCCTTAGCTGAAAGAAACAAAGCTGGATGAGCTCAGACATGTGAGATTTAAATTTCAAATGCTGGTCAAAAACAATATCAGAATCCTTATGATTGGATGTTACCAGTGAGAGGGTCCATGCAGTGCCTGGACCTCAGTTTCACAAGTACTGCAGTGAAGGAAATTTCCAGCTAGTAATGGAATGAAGCATTAAATAAAGTTTGTTAGACTAAACAGTGAAGTATGGCTGAGTATAGTCAGCATAGCAGTGGTACTACATGCCCTTGAAGGAGTTAAGCTGTTGGCCCAAAGGGAGCATATAATGAAAAATGAATTGGTCCAAGGATCTACCCTGGGAGGGCCCCACATGAGAGAGGAGTTTAGACAGATATGTACGTGTTAATATGAATCCTGACATGTTTGTGAGACATGTAAGATTAATAGCATTTGAGATAATAACGATGAAGATACAGTACTGTGTCTTCACACTGTTTAAGTAAAAGCTGTGAGTCAAGTGGGCTCCAGTCACTTCTGTCCTCTTAAAGTTTCCTGTTCTTGAGTTCATGAGCCGCTGCTATTTTGCTGGAAGATGCTCTCAGAACCTCCTGTTTCTAACACCAGATCTGGGTCACACTCCTGCCATTGTGCTTTGTATTTACAGAGTGGGTGCCATTTTCTCTGTGGCTGTAGCGGACAGCAGTGATATTTCCTGTGTTTTTGTGATAAAGTCAGATCTGAAGCCAAGAGAAATTATGTTGGACGCAGGGCTGTGATTATAAAGCTTCCCTTTCTCCTCTGGAGTCATATTAAAATGTTAGACAAATGCTGAAAATGTCCAAGCAGCAGTCAGAGAAAGATGAGCTAAATGAATCTCAGAGTTAACTTTTCAAAAGCGCTGAAATGATCTGGTATTAAAGATTCACACAATTGAGTAGATGAATGCAGGTAATTACACTGCCATTACTGTTGTGTTTTGACTCGCATGTGATGTGGTTCATAGAAATTTTCTTCTTCTTTTTATCTGTGCATCCATCCAGCCATCAACACCACACACAGAGGAAGTTGTGAAAACGTCTGAGGCAGAAATTCTTAGTGATTGTGAGAACAGCAGATCACACACGCCGGTTTCCTGATTTTTGGCCTGTAAGCAAGTGTCCTGATAAAACAGCCTAGGGATGAGCGCAGCCTCAAACGCTGGTATTTTCCCATCAGTTTGGTTCAAACTGAATAATGAGGATGAAAATGTTTGGAAAACTGAGTGAGAACGCTGTAACCTGCAGGCTTGTAACAAGTGTAATTAAATTGTTTCTGTCAGAGTAAAAGTGCTTTGGAACACATCTTCATCTGGGATACCTGCCAGGTTTGCGGAGTGGTTGCCATTTATAGGTTCTGCTTTCAGTATTGGACCAATCCAAATAAATATTTTGACTAATAAAGAAGTTAGCTCCAAAAGGATGATTTTTTAGGGCCCAGATTAAAAGTATGCAGTTTTTTCCTTTATAACTCAGGGAACAATTATCCTTACCTTTGCTGCAGATTACATTCAGATAATACATTTGCAGTTATTTGGTTAGACTTGCAAATGATGAAGTGTGGATGAAGGATTCAGATTCAAACAGATAGTTTACAGGCATCTTCATTCAGACAACGACCGTGTTAATCAGCTTATTCTTCTTGGAGCTGCTCTCTTCGGGGGTTGCTACAGTTGATGATCAGCCTCCATCTCACTCTATCCCAGCATCCTTTTCTGTCACACCAACCCTCTGCTTTATGACATACACAAATCTTCTCTGTAGTCTTCCTCTTGTCCTCCTTCCAGCCAGCTCCATATTCAGTGTCCTTTGCCCGATAAATCCACTATCCCCCTTCTGCACATGTCCAAACCATCCCAACCTCGCCTTTGATGGTGGATTGGATTCCTGCTTAAGATGGAGCCAGTCTGACATTAGCCAGTGGCAAAACTGCTGAAATCTGATGAGTCATTTTTATATTATATTAGGACTTATTTTCCTTCTCGTTGCTCAGTTTTAAACAGAGCTTCACTACAGTTTTAATGGCTTTTGAAATAAAACCAAACTTCCTCTTGTTTGTTTTATATGCTGCACTCCTGATAACATTAGCTTAAAATAGCCATAGAGGTCATTGTGTGTGTGTGTGTGCTTGCTTTTACTCTCACGTCATTAATAGGTCTTTAGTATTAAGCTGTGTAGGGATAATTTTACAGCATAGCTTAACAACTCCTTGCAGAAACAGATCATGCTGCACTGAAGTTGGTAAATAGAAAACGACTCAAATCCGCTAAAATCACGAGAACCTGTTCTCTCTGCGGGACCCAAGCTCTGCTGAGATTCAGACACAGTTCTCAAAAGTGGGCTGGTCTCAGATGTAAGATTCCTATAGCAGAAATGCACCTTGCAGTTACCAAATAGCAGGGTGATCCTAGATTGGCCAATTTTCTAAAGGAGTTTGGCATTTCTTCCCCTCTTTAGACATATTTAATCTTAATGACTTAATCACTAAGGTTGTAATAGTCTAACCACATCAAGTGCTTACAGAAGAGAAGTCTGAGACATCTGTGCACTTCTGTAGACGTCTGCAGAGCAGGAATACTTTCTGCAACCACAGGTATCACCCCCTGGTGGCTATGTCCACCTTTCATACTTTCTGTGTTTAGAGCTTACAGCACTTGCTTTATGCCACATAGTGTTTTTGGGTGTGAGTGCGTTGAGGCTGCCACTGGTCTCAACATTTTGAAAACTTTTTTAATTGAATGGCAACTGAAATGAGGCCCATTCATATCTAAGGAGTGAATTATATAGTGCAACAAACTCAGAGCAGGGGTCATCACATTGCAGTTACAGTTCAAGCTTATCTCATGGCTGCAGAGAGAGAGAGACAGAGAGAGCGAGCATGTGTATTTGTGTGTGTATGTGTGTGCATGTGTGTGTGTATTGTGTGTGTATGTGTGTGAGCATGTTGAGTAAAAACTGTTGTTTTGGCAACAAAGCAGACCAGCAAATCTGACCTGCAATCCGTTTAAGTCTTACACAAGCTACATGGAAACTTTGGCAGTTAGTGTGGTGTGTGTGTCTGTGGGGTGGGGTTGGGGGGTTGGGTGGTGAGGGCACAACCGCGGCTCCACCTTACTCTGGAAAGCTGTGAATCATGGGAACATGTTGCCAGTAAATTGCAGAGTCAACATATTTGTTCTTCTTCTTCTCGTCTTAAATGGGTGAACTGAAACCTGCAGCGTAAACTGTGCTCTGGTGAATGGCCCGAGAGCCACAAACAGGTCATAGTGTGTTCTGAATGGAAGGTAGTGGTAATCTGACCAAATCCTATTCAACCTTTTTTTCTAATATCATCAGTTTGTGTGTAGGTGAACTGATGATGAATATCAGTTTCCTACACATGTGATCACTGCATTAAATTGCAGACAGACTACCAAACAGTGCAACTGTAGTGGTAATCATAGAGGTACTGAGCACAGCTTTAAGGATACACTATTTGTGTGTGTGATGGGCCCTGTTAAAAACATAGTATGGGAAAGGAAAACTGCTCATGCAAACTTCATGAATGACAGAAGTCATTATTTTTCATAGGAAAGTCAAAAGATGAATAAAACTATCTCCAGCTATATTTGTGAGAAGCAGTATGAGCTTTAAACCATCAGAGTGATAACATTTTGGCTTGCTTTCATTTTTGGCTTTAAAATTGTAGTTAGGTTAAGGTTAGGATATAGATTTGTGATTGTTAAACTTCAGGGTAAGAGGCTCTGGAACACATTAGTATCAGTGAATGTTCTCAAAGATTGCTGTGCATGTATCTTTGCCCCTCTACCTACAAACAAAGTGGATCAGGTAGTAACTGTACAGAAAAACCCTTAGCTAAAATATGTGAGAGACTCATCTCAACAACCTCAAAGTCAGCACTGTACTAACTTGGATCCTCAGGAATTTACCTGCCAAGTTTGAAGCAGAGTGGATGAATGGTTGTCAAGATAGGAGAAAAAAATCACAGGAAAAAAGCAGGTGCACAGTATTATAGTGCAGATCTTCTACAAATTCCCAAACTGCAGCTGAGGTGAAAGTCCGTGTGGATCAGTAGCTGAGTGAAAAAATGAGGGCTGATTATGACTAAACTGTAGGGCTCTGACATGTGACATTAAACCAACTCAGCAGTTTCAGACATAGGGATGTAGCCTGTAGTTTTCCATCTTTGGTTCTTGTCCACTCTTTGATGTCTGCACTGTCCACAAAGACAGGAGATGATGGGATAGAGACTCCCAGTGCCCCTCTCTTCCTTCCTTTCTCACTTTTCTTTAACAAGGAAAAGCATGTGGAAAAGCAGACAAGGTCTGTGTTAAGATGAAAGGAAAGGAAAACGATTTATTTTCAAAGTCTTTGCAAACACAGCTGTTCCCTGGCAGAGTTCAGAGGACCTAGGAGACTCAACGGCAGAAACAGGCCAATGGCATGTTTTTGTGACAGTAGATCTGTGAGTTCCTTTGGTGTCAAATTAAAAGCTGAACTGCTACTAAATCCAGATAGAAAATAAATTCAATCATCACCTAATCATTTTTAGCATTTTTTGAATCAAAAATGTTAAAATGTGCTGTTCCAGCTTCATAAATATGTGAGTATCTGATTCTTGTCAAACCCGATCATAAACTGAATAACTTGGAGCCTTAGACTGAGTGAAATCAGATTTATTAAACATATTTCCCCGACCTATCTCTGTGTGGCAGGCAGGGTTGCACCCCAATGCAGGACTCAGGAGATGTGAAACTTAGATTATGCAGCTTTATTTGCTGAATGCACTGGAAACTTGAAATTAAGAAACCTGGCACTTTACATTTAAGGTGCACGCAGAGGGAACTAGTGACGAGGATGTGACAGTGAACAGAGAGAACATAGCAAAAACCAGAAAACATAACAATGAAAGAATCTCTTAAAGGAAAACAAAACTGAAATTCAGTCCAATCCAAAACGCTGGGTCAACAGACCCAGGATCATGACAATCTAAAAAAAAATCACATAGTAGAGTTGCTATTTGACCCCTGTGAAGCTGATTCTTAATGTTCCTAATGGTGAATAGTCCACAATTAAATTAAACATTAAACATTAGGCCACTCATTAAGTTCCTGTTAGTAAATGATTTAATAATTGATCAACATATTGATTTATTCTGCTTTACAGAGACCTGGTTACAGCAGTCTCACTAACTGTTAAAAAGCTCGAAGCACAGGCCGAGGAGGAGTAGTAGCAGCAATCTTCCACTCCAGCTTAGCAATTAAAGACCCAGACAGTTTGAATTCATTTGAAAGCCTGACTCTTAGCCTTGTCCACGCTGATCGGAAAAGTCAAAAAACTGTTTTAGTTGTTGTTATCCATCATTGTCCTGGCCCTTACTCAGAGTTTCTGTCTGATTTCTCAGACTTTTTATCTGATTTACTGCTCAGTTCAGATAAAATAATGATTGTAGTGCTTTTGGGTGTTTTTTCTGGATTTTTGGTTGATATTCCCGACTTCTCAATTCCAATTTTTTTGATTTTTGATTGTACACTTTTATGCAGAACGCAAAATTTGACTGTTATTGTCACGCTAGCTAATGAATTATGATGCATATTTGCAACTTACTCATACGTCTGACTACACATAATAGGCTTAATAAATTATTCTGCACTCAAAAGAATTTAACACACAAAACACTAAACAACATGACAATGCTTGTAATGTGTGGTTAGCTCACTTAATTGCCAGTGATGTGTCCTTCTTCTGGCTGAAAATAGTTTTGGTAGTCCCCACATCTTTTCCAACATGGAGCCAACATGGCAACTACTGAGGAAGAAGAATTTTTACTTTTTGACCAATATGAGCATAGAATCTGAGTACTTGTAATGCACTCCATTACAGTAAACAGTTTGTGTGACCTCTGAACCTGTTTCTGCTGCATGTACTTTCCAGGTCATTCAGGGAAACATGTTTTTTTCAGTAAGCACAGGTGTAATGCGTCTGTGTACACATGTATAGAAACATGTAAAGGTTGGATTTTTGGATTTAAACACAGAAACAATGAACTGACCCTAACATTACAGCAGACAGAAGATCATCAAAGTTATGACTACACAACAGCCACTAAGGTTTTTTTGATCCACTGTTATTGGCGTTTTAGTAAAATGCAAACATACAAGTACGCTAAGATCCTGAAAGTCATTACATTTGGCATTACCTATTCTGCAGAAATCTGTAAAGAAGTTCACTGAGAGTCGACAGTGAAGTGTTTGCTGCTCTTAGCTTATTAGTAAAAAAAAAAAACAGTTAAAAGGTAACAATGAATCTTGATTTTTTTTTCTTCATCAGGTGAAATGAGCTACACATGAGAAAGAACTACATCTTATATTCTGTCTTTGCTCCAGGTATCTATTGGAACAAGATTTCCCCGGGATGCGGATCGGTCCAGAGCCAACCACCGATGGCTTTATAGCAGTGATGTATGGCGAAAATGAGGGGGTTGTCCCAGGCAATGCTCTGGTGGTTGACCCCAAGAAACCCTTCAGGAAACTGAACGCCTTTGGAAACTCCTTCCTCAACAGGTAGAGACATGCACACATTAAAGCAGCAAAAACTCAGCTTAAAAGACCCTCTATTTATGACTCAATGTGTTTCACTGCCTCAAATTCATTTGATGTATTTGATGAAAATCAAGTTCTTTGATTCGTAATTTTCATTTAACCCTCTGAGGTCTAAGTCATAGGTGGTAACCCAAACCCTAACCTTAACTCTACGCTAACTCTTGGCCAGAGTGGACTTATTTGGAAAAAATGTGAATAGTTTTTCATGATTATTTTTGTTCTCTGATTGCCAAACAATTTAATAAAAACAAAAATATTCATATTGTTTGCCTAGGGTTAGATTTAGGGTTAAGGTTGGGGTCATTACCACTGACAACGCAGACCTCAAAGGATTAAAAAGTCTACATGTATGATTAGACTTTAGAGATCTTACATAAGTATAAAAATATGATAACATAAAAATTTAAGTTTTTCAGAAAAAACAAACAAAAACAAAACACTCATGCACTTCTGCTGGTAAAGACTAGCTAGTCAGATAGTTAGCTAAACCCAAGTTCTATTTTTTTTTTTTTTTATTTAAGAGGCTGTTTTGATTTTCTGAGTGAAATTTTCCAAGTATTCAGTATGTTACAGCAATAAAAATACATTTTATTATCTTAAATTGAGGATTATTATTTTGCGCTTGTGTGCTCAGTGACTTAGCTGCTTTTCCAAAGCTGGATTTCAAACCAGCAGATTGTGAACAGTGAGGGAATTCTTTTAAGGTTTTAGGAGACCAAAACAAACAATAATCAGGTGACTAAAATGTTAGCTCCACCAAAAACGCACCAGAGCTCCTTTGGAGGTCCTTTAGACCAGCTGCTACAAGACTGTTTAATGCACAGTAATAATTGTGATTATAATAATAATGATTTTATTTGTATAGTTTATGTTAGTTTTTAGCTGTTCTATTATTAATTTTATTAGTAATTAATATTGTTAATGTGTGGTGTTATGTCTGTGTTGAAGCTGCCGTGGCAGTGTCATTTCCTGCAAAGGATTAATAAAGCATCTATCGATCATTCTGAAGATCTAAAATCAACCAGTCGATTGGTCCATTTACTGAAGGATGTTTACCTGCTGAGTGCCAGAGCCATTAATCATTTTAATCACTGATCATTTAGTCACTGAAAATTACATTTTTCATCAAGCTTGTGAGGTCATTGATGAAATAGGGTACATTATGACTGAGACTGAGAAAACTGCTAATCTCTCCTGATGGAAAGAAAGCGAGAATCAGAAAAGTGGGTTGCCTTTTCTCTATAGCTTTTATTCATACAGACAGACCACAGAGAGGTTGGATAAATGAGATGGGTGCTGACTGATGTGACATTACAGATCTCAGTGCTCCACCCAGTTCTCAAAGACCTTGACCCTTAAATTTAATCCTTAAGGAATAATTTCATTTGATTGCAGACTTGGCCTTACTTTCTGTAGTGATTGATTTTGGAGCTGTTTGGATTATTGTCACTCCATTTCACTACTTTGACATGCACTGACACACCCAAGAGCCAAAGTAGCCAAATCCAGAGGGAACTTAAAACACTTATTATGCCCACAGTGCAACGGGGTCAGTTTACATACAATATTCCACTGGTTTAAACCTGGAAATCTGTGCATATCTGTACAGTAGATGGCTTGCATTCATGTGAAATGCACTTTACGTCCATGCACTTTTTATTTTTAATTTTTGTTGACACTCTTGTGACCTTGCTCCCAATTTGGCAGTCACCATTCCCTGAGCACAAAGAAATCCTGGCACTTCCTCCCAATTCTGTCACTGCTTTCCTCAAAACATTTACAACGTGGGAAGTGACCTCTCTCACCCCACGCTAACATATAAACACACTACTAGCTGTCAGATTCCAGACTTTGTGTCAGGCATTTAAATTTAGCTGAAACCACTCCGGTCCAAACATATTTCCTCTGTTCAGAAATATGTCTAAGAGCAGAAGTGAGGAAGTGGACAGCAATGTGTGTGTGTGTCGATGTGTACCTGAAGCATTCCTTAAACCAGAAATCAAGTCTTGTCCCTTTGCGACCCTCTACAATAAGTTATTGTTTCCAGGGGGGAAGTCTGTGTGCGTCACCGTGTGTCAATATGGTGGTTTTGTTTTTTCCCACTGCCAGCCTGCTGCATCCCTGATGAGTCGAGGCAATTTATAGCTGCTGTAATCTCGCAGCTAAATTTAATCTTTAGGTGACAAGTAGATTAGAAGTACCATGACCAGAACCTGGCAGATAAAAGGGAGAACAACAATAATAACCCCTGGGTAATAATAAACTAGCAATGCAAAAGAAATTAAAAAACTAAGCATATAAAAGCTGGATGCCGCCACAGTGACGTCACCCATTGGTGACGGCACCACATAGAAAACTATGTTATTTCTCAGATTTTTAAGAGAGCATACCTCGAGGGACATGGTCAAATGCCTTCTCCAGGTCCACAAAACACATGCAGACTGGATGAGCAAACTCCCACACACACTTAAATATCCTTTAGAGGATAAAGAGCTGGTCCAGGGTTCCATGACCAGGACAAAAAACACACTGGTGAGAGCATATATACATATATCGATTTATATATATATATATAATTTTTATATATATAATAAAAAAAAAATCAGACTGTAAACATGCTTTTTAATGCCTTAGAAGCCAGCCTCAAGTGGTCACTCCAGGAACTGCAGCTTTAACGACATACAGATGAAAAGCTACTTTACAGAACAATCTTTCTTTCTTTCTTAATTTCTTTTTTCTTTCTTCTTCTTCTTTTTTTTTTTTTTTTACATTTTAAGTCTTTTTGAACACTGTTTGACCTCTGCCCCACCCCACCCACCTTTTGTTTTAACCCAGATCATGGTGACGCCCCAAGAAAGTCATTCATCAGGCAGCTATTATCACACAGCAACCTTTGTATCCTGCTGCGTGTCACAGATAAACCTCCTGCATTTCAGCTCAAAGATGACTCAAAACAGCTGTAGTTGTGACATTGACGAGCTCCACTGAAAAAACGTCCCTTTTTCCTTCTTGTGTATTTTGTTATAAATTCATCTTGCATGTACATTGATAATTTGACCTCCAGTTTAAAGTAACTGTAGTTTCCAAAGCTGTGCTTTGTTTGTTTGATAGTTCATACATCCCTTCATCCATCGTGAACATTATCATTTAAATTTTATTCCTTCAGCTGTCCAGTCTTGGTGTAAACTAAGTATGAATATAAGATTGTCAGTTATTTAAAATGTTGAGTGGAAAGGACACCCCTGACCAGCTGACAGTGACACATCATACCTCTGTGTTGTCTGTTCAGGTTTATCTGCTCCCAAATGCCCAATCAGGTTCTACAGAGTATCAGCATCATCGACACTCCTGGTATCCTGTCTGGAGAAAAACAACGAATCAGCAGAGGTAGTGTGTGTGTGTGTGTGTGTGTGTGTGTGTGTGTGTGTGTGTTGGCACCCTACCTTCAGTTTGTTGTGTTGTTGCATAATAGTCCTTGACATTCCTTCACTTCCTTATATTGTATTAGGTCAGTGAGGAGCTGACCTCTACATTTCAGAGTTTCATTTTAAGGGCAGTTTGTGAATTTGTCTTTATATTTGTTTGATCAAGTCAAGTAAACTGCATTAGCGTCATTAAATATCATTTTTCTAGACTAAACAATGAGTCAGTTTTTGAGGAAATTAATAGGCGTGGCTCACTAATGATTGGAAAGATTTTGATAAATACTGGTGAGGATTTTGCACCAACTCAAGACAAAAAAAAAAAAAATCCCCAAATTTTTCAGATCCAGTTCTTTTACTTCTCAGAGGAAGACTCATTTAGATTTTGAGGATCTCACCTGTCGATCCATCCTCTAGACAAATGTAACTGTGCTAACGTTTAACCTAAAAAGTTCTTGTGAAATTCTGTCTCTCTTTCTCTCACTTCCTTCTTTGTCTCACAGTCTGTTTCCTCCGATGAATCAGTGTTGCTGATGTAAGGTTATAAATGCAGATCTGAAACCAGAGGCACTGATTCAGAGCATGAGTGCAGGAAATGAATCCACGCCAACAAAGAGAGCTACACATCTGCAGTCATTGCTCATGTAACGTCACTTAGGTTCTTAAACTGGATGTAGTAATGTGTTTTGACTCTGCCGCCCTTTTTGTTGAAAATTTTGACCTGACTTGATGTATTTGGTGTCAGAGGTGAAGTTGTTGAAGTTCATATTTTTTTCCCCTCATTAAAAACGTCTCTTTTGTGTCCTGAATGACAAATCATAGCATTTCGTGACGAAAATGTGTGATTGTGGCCTCAGTGATGGTTGGCTGTAGAACCCAAACTAGAACCAGGTAACACTGCCCCTAACCTAACAGTGTTAGTTAGAAGACTGATTAAAACTTTTAGTGATCAAACTGGAAACATAACCTGGATTCAAAACTGAGGAAGTGATTCAGTGGGAGTAAATGGGACTTCAGTACCTTTGTGCATCAGAGCAAGGCTTCTCTGACTGTGAGGCATGAAGGGAGATGGGAGGTGAAAATATTTGAGTGGCAGTGTTGTAGTTTGGGTAATTGTAATGGAAATACTGTGACGATTCCATCCCAGCTGTTTATCACACACACACACACACACCCTTCATGAGCCAAATCAAAGTGAAAAAGGTGAAGTAATTTTGCCTATTGAACATTTTTTTTTGGAATAACCCCATTAGTTGAATTAGTGTTGTTATCAGTACTAGTATTGTTGAAAAGGACTTGGCAGGACCAAGCATAAAATAGATTTATGCATTTGGCTTTCGCAACACGAGATCAAAATTAAACAAAATTGAACAATGTTATGTTCTCATTCAACTTCCTTATTTTTAGTTTCAGCAGCATAAGCAAAAAAGAAGCACTCCTGCTAAATCGTTCCATTAATATTCAATTTTTAAAACTTTCCAATGTTTATGTGACAAAGGCACCTTTTAAACCGTGTTAACCCCATGTCTTATCACTCTCTCTGAATTCTTCTTCACTACCTTAGCTTTGTTTAGCATTCTCACAAACTGTATGCCCAATGCTCTCTTTACCTGTTTTCATCTCTTCTCTCCTGCCCTGTGCATTAAAAGGATGCAATCAACATACGCCAGCAAAAATCGAACCAAATCTCCTTTGACATTCAGCTTTTAGATACATGTCGGTGAAGTTGGCATCAAAAATAACACGCCCTGCTGGAATCGTTACCAAGTCAAGCCTGAATAAACAGACTAAATAGAGAAATTCAGTGTGGCTTACATTTTCTGAATTCAGTATCTCTTATTCAACTCAAATAAACATCCATGATAGATAAAAAAAAGTTGCTCCCAAGAGTTGAAAACCTTACCTGGGAGACAGGTGTCTGTTTATCCAGTGGCAGTGTACTCTGAGTGTATTAATGTTACCTCCTTCCACAGGGATCCTTGCACACGGTTCTCTACCTTAGTATAGATGTGCCTGGCTTTGCAGGTTCAAATGGGAAGTAGAGCTCCCAGCAGCTGACAGAAGGTTATTGCCCTGACTCAGTGTAATGCCAGATACTTTGACAATGTAAAGACCTTTCTCTCTGCCATCTCATTTGCAGATCTAAACATACTCGCTGATATAACTGTCAAAATGTTGAAATGTCCTTTAATTTTAACCAGTAATCAATTCATGAATTCCTTCACAAATGAAATTGTAACCATTAAAGAAAAATGTATTCATAACCATCTCACAGACATATTATGTACAGCTACTTTCAGTACTAGTGATATTTATTTAGACTCTTTTCCTTCCATTAATTAATGTTTTGATCTTAAAAATGATCAATCTGTCTTTATTAGTTGGCTGTGTACCACAGGCCTTTAAGGTGGCAGTAATTAAACTGCTACTTAAAAAGCCATCCTTTAACCCAGCTGTCTTAGCTAATTATAGGCCAATCTCCAACCTTCCTTTTCTCTCCAAAATCCTTGAAAGAATAGTTGTAAAACAGCTAACTGATCATCTGCAGAGGAACGGTTTATTTGAAGAGTTTCAGTCAGGTTTCAGAATTCATCACAGTACAGAAACAGCATTAGTGAAGGTTACAAATGATCTTCTTACAGCCTCTGACAGTGGACTCATCTCTGTGCTTTGGACCTCAGTGCAGCTTTTGATACTGTTGACATGACATTTTATTTCTGCAGGAATGTCTTAAAGACATAAAGGCCTGGATGACCTCTAATTTCCTGCTTCTAAATTCAGATAAAACTAAAGTTCTTGTACTCGGCCCCACAAATCTTAGATGCATGGTGACAAACCAGATACTTACTCTGGATGGCATTACCTCGATTACCTCAGAACCCATGTGTAGGATTGCTTTCTTGGAGTTGCGTAATATCTCTAAAATTAGAAACATCCTTTCTCAGAGTGAGGCTGAAAAACTAATTCATGCATTTATTACTTCTAGGCTGGATTATTGTAATTCATTATTATTAGGCTGTCCTAAAAGCTCCCTGAAAAGCCTTCAGCTGATGCAAAATGCTACAGTTAGAGTACTGACAGGGACTAGAAAGCGAGAGCATATTTCCCCCATATTGGCTTCTCTTCATTGGCTCCCTGGTAAATCCAGAATAGAATTTAAAATCCTTTTACTCAGGTATAAGGTTTTAAAAAATCAGGCTCCATCTTATCTTAAGGACCTCATAGTACTATCTCACCTCAATAGAGAATTAAGAGAAAAACCTTCCTTTTTGATCAAGGTTATAATTAGGGCTGGATCAGGTGACCCTGAACCCTCCTGTGGTTAGGCTGAATTAGGCTAGTAATAATAACAAAAGAAAAAAGAGGTTATTTTGTACATATAAGAACTACAAATTATTTGATATAGTGACTATTTTGGTGGCATTACAGCCTTACATAGAATACATGGAGTTTCTTTAATAAAAATTATATATATAATATTTCATTATATTGAGTAAATGTCTGAAGTGAGCACTAGTATCTATAACACTAGCCTCACAAATACAAATATAGAGGCTGCTGATTGATATAAATTTCTGTGAGCAAAATAAAAACTAAATGGAATGATTTAAAATTAATTCAAAATCTATATTTAAAATGAAAAGATAATTGAAAAAAAGCTGCTCTTGTGCTATGTTTTATTAAATGTGTAATTCTGTTTTACAGATATTTTATGTGGTGTCCCTTTTCTGTGAAGATGCTTTGTTCTGTACTAAGCTCTATTTTTGATGATTCCCACAGGAGTCTTTACTGAAGGTTTTATATGATAGCAGTTGTATGATGTGTGGGGAGCACCTCAGACCATATACTGAGCTTTCTAATGGCATCTTACTTTTAGCACAGGTCTTTATGATTCTGTAGGAAATAGACTTGTTAGTGCTCATAAATTGTCACAAAGGAGTCCTCTTTAACTTTTATGTCCTCAAAGTAATCTTCTACTTTACAGTTTGTATGGTGTGGTATTCTGCAATGTCAGAAATGCTAATGCTGAAGTTGTCCAAACTGAGTGCGGCTCCCAGAAGGAAATCCAGAGGAAGATCCATCTGCTGTAGATAAGCAGTTGTTACAAATCTGGCAAATGAAAGTCAGCAGAGAACAGGGAAGGTTTGTGATTCTGATTACAGCTGTGCTTAGGTTTCTTGTGGAAGAACACTTGTCAGAATGGAGTGCTTAGAGAGACAATGTCAACAGTGGTGCATCCAGATATCACAAATGTTAAGGAGGTGTGGAAGGCTGAATTAATATTTTGGCAAAGACTGACTTCCTGGAAGCCACAAAAGCTAAAATGTCACGTTGTGGGTGGGTAGTATTTAATTAGATTGCTGCAAATTTGAACCTCTAAAGTTCAACATACAGTGGTGTGAAAAAGTGTTTGCCCCCTTCCTCATTTCCTTTTTTTTTGCATGTTTGTCACACTTAAGTGTTTCGGAACATCAAACCAATTTAAACAATAGTCAAGGACAACACAAGTAAACACAAAATGCAATTTGTAAATGAAGGTGTTTATTATTAAAGGTGAAAAAAAATCCAAACCGTCATGGCCCTGTGTGAAAAAGTGATTGCCCCCCTTGTTAAAACATACTATAACTGTGGTTTTTCACACCTGAGTTCAATTTCTCTAGCCACACCCAGGCCTGATTATTGCCACACCTGTTCTCAATCAAGACATCACTTAAATAGGAGCTGCCTGACACAGTAAGGTCCACCAGAAGATCCTTAAAAGCTACACATCATGCCGAGATTCAAAGAAATTCAGGAACAATTGAGAAAGAAAGTAATTGAGATATATCAGTCTGGAAAGGGTTATAAAGCCATTTCCAAAGCTTTGGGAATCCAGCGAACCACAGTGAGAGCCATTATCCACAAATGGCGAAGACATGGAACAGTGGTGAACCTTCCCAGGAACGGCCGGCCGCCCAAAATGACCCCAAGAGCGCAGCGACGACTCATCCAAGAGGTCACAAAAGACCCCACAACAACGTCCAAAGAACTGCAGGCCTCACTTGCCTCAGTTAAGGTCAGCGTTCATGCCTCCACCATCAGAAAAAGACTGGGCAAAAATGGCCTGCATGGCAGAGTTCCAAGGAGAAAACCACTGCTGAGCAAAAAGAACCTTAAAGCTCGTCTCAATTTTTCCAAAACACATCTTGATGATCCCCAAGACTTTTGGGAAAACATTCTGTGGACCGATGAGACAAAAGTGGAACTCTTTGGAAGGTGTGTGTCCCATTACATCTGGCGTAAAAGGAACACTGCATTTCAGAAAAAGAACATTATACCAACAGTAAAATATGGTGGTGGTAGTGTGATGGTCTGGGGCTGTTTTGCTGCGTCAGGACCTGGAAGACTTGCTGTGATAAATGGAACTATGAATTCTGCTGTCTACCAAGAGATCCTGAAGGAGAATGTCCGACCATCTGTTCGTGTACTCGAGCTGAAACGAACTTGGGTTCTGCAGCAGGACAATGATCCTAAACACACCAGCAAGTCCACCACTGAATGGCTGAAGAAAAACAAAATGAAGACTTTGGAGTGGCCTAGCCAAAGTCCTGACCTGAATCCTATTGAGATGTTGTGGTATGACCTTAAAAAGGCCGTTCATGCTCGAAAACCCTCTAATGTAACTGAATTAGGACAATTCTGCAAAGATGAGTGGGCCAAAATTCCTCCAGAACGCTGTAAAAGCCTCATTGCAAGTTATCGCAAACGCTTGGTTGCAGTTGTTGCTGCTAAGGGTGGCCCAACCAGTTATTAGGTTTAGGGGGCAATCACTTTTTCACACAGGGCCATGATGGTTTGGATTTTTTTTCACCTTTAATAATAAACACCTTCATTTACAAATTGCATTTTGTGTTTACTTGTGTTGTCCTTGACTATTGTTTAAATTGGTTTGATGTTCCGAAACACTTAAGTGTGACAAACATGCAAAAAAACAGGAAATGAGGAAGGGGGCAAACACTTTTTCACACCACTGTAATTAAATCAAAGACACACATTAAGGCAACTACACTCTTCAGCTCAGTTGTATGTGGTCAGGAATGGTGTAAAATGGGCAAAAAAGTGACGTCCCAGCAGCTTTATGAAGAGACCGTTTTATAACACGAGTCCTCTTATTTACATTTTTCAAATTTTTGCTTATATATAATTTAAATTTTTAGCATATGGAGAAGATAATGTTAAAACAACACCTAACATGTAATGAATATAGTAATGATGATTGCAACACATCACAAAAACCTGCCAATTTAACCGAAGTGTATTTTATAGACTATATGTTAGTTTTTTAATCTCTCTAGCAGAATCTTTTTTGTAGAAACTGATTTCTCCTTTTACTGCAGAATTCCTGTTGCCCTTACATTGAGTCAACCTAGACGAATGACACCATCAGTGGAATAGCTCAGCTGGGCGGATGGAGGGATGTCGGATTAAAGGGAGTGAATGAGGGCCAGAGGAAGCTGTGGTGGGGCTTTCCCTCCATCTGGAAACATTTAGAGCTGCTCAGCTGAGGTTAAATTCCTCTCAAAGATATTCAACAGGCCAACAATGACTCAACATGAACGCACATAGAGACAGCATCACTGAAAGATTAAACTTCACTTTGCACATGCTGAAGGCAATCTGTCAGATCACTGCTACTGCTCAGGAATGTTTCATCTGATTAAGTCACTTTCAGCACTTTAAAAGTACTGAGTATTTGCTCTGTGTACGTTATTCTGCAGTTGCCTTCCAACACAGTCAACACGTTTTTACACACTTCAGGTCTCCTGTGTACATATAAGTGGTCTTTATGTTTGTTTGTTCAAGCTGCATTTAAGATTTGCTTTGTAAACTAAAGCACCTGTATGTTAGATATGTATCATATACACAACTAAAAAAAAATTCTAGAAACACTTATTAATCAGAGTGTAACATCAAGTCAGTTAAACTTCTGGGATATTGATCTTGTCAGTTAAGTAGCAGAGGGGGTTGTTAATCAGTTTCAGCTGCTTTGGTGTTCATGAAATTAACAACAGGTGCACCACAGGGGCAACAGTGAGACAACCCCCAAAACAGGAATGATTTTATAGGTGGAGGCCACTCACATTTTCCCTCCTCATCTCTTCTGACCGTTTTTTTTTTTAATTTTTAACTAGTATTGCATTTGGCTGGGGTCAGTATCACTGGAGAAGCTGTGGAGAACATTGTGCTGCCTGTAAAACTGTTCAGTATGACCGGTTTGGCGTTAGGTCAGTGATGGTCTGCAGAGTTATATCTATGGAGGGACTCACAGGCCTCTACAGGTTACACAACAGCAGCTTGACTGCCATTAGGTATCAGGATGAAATCCTTGGGCACATTGTCAGACCCTACACTGGTGCAGTGGGTCCTGGGCTCCTCCGGGTGAACAACAATGCCCAGTTTCATTGCAGGTAGGATTATTCAGGCAGTTCCAGGAGGATGAAGGAACTGCCTCGCCAATAGAAAAGATCCAATAGAACACCTTTATTTCGGTCCATCTGACATTACCAGTTTGCACCTCAGACTATCTACCCTGACACTGTCAGGCATGCATACAAGCAAGTGAGAGCCATACAGACTACTGAGTACCATTTTAAGTTGCTGCAATTACATTACATTACATTACATTTTGGCAAAACGGAACAGCCTGCCACATCATTTTTTCACTTTGGTTTTTGGGGTGTCTTTGAATTCAGTCCTCGGTAGGCTGATAATTTTCATGTCTATCAAACGATGTGGCATCCTTTCATTTCTAACACATTACCCAGTCCATATCAGTGTAGATATTCAGCATGATCCCCCCCCATTGAGATCTGATGTGTTTTCAAAGTGTTCCTTTAGCTTTTTTGAGTTGTGTAGATATGTTGTATCAATAATGCAACTGTTGCTCTGAGTGTAAAATAGGAAGTTCTTCTGTTGCACCTATGAAAACACTTTTCTGACCAGATTGTTTAACACAATCTTGGACAAAGGATGTAGATGGAGCTGCCAGCCAGGCAGGAGGAAAATGCAGGACAGAAATGCAGGGCACAGTTTAAACACGGTTTAAACAGAGTTTTATTCTCATCATAAAGGAACACAGTTTTTGGACTGAAGTTCCACACAAACTCCTCTCTCAGTTCCTCTGCTCCACTGTTAAAGTGTTTCCGATCCTTTTTCTCCAAGGCTGCGGCTGGCGAGCTGGAGCGGGGAGGGAAGACATGAGCAGTGGAAGCAATAATAATCTGAGTGGGTGAAGGTTTTGTAGAGGGAGCCGAGCTGTGTTACCACTTTAGCAATGCGACGATCTGGCGTCAGATGAAGGAAGCTTCCATCTTTTAAAAGCCAGCATCTTAATCAGTCTAACCGCCAACAGGTGAGTAACCGGAGCAGGGACCACAGGTGCTTGATTGCGGGGGTGCAGACCACTCCTCTGATCCTGCCTCCAGAGGAGCAGCACGGGGCCTATGAACGCACACACTAAGGGAGAAGAAGAAAGAAAGCGAGAGAGAGCAAGAGAGAGTGTCCAGGGAACCGTAGACCCTGACAAGAGGAAGTTCATGGATGTAGTGAAGGAGAACATCCAGGGGGTTGGTGTGACAGAAGATGATGCTAGGGATAGGGTGAGATGGAGGAAGATGATCTGCTGTGGCGACACCTAAAAGGGAGAAGCTGAAAGAAATGTGTAGTAACAACCAGAGCTGTGGTGCATGCCAGACACAGTGAATAGGAGCACTTTTTTTCTGGGCCACACTCATAATCTGTATATGAAAAAGATCTGAAAAGATAAGCAATGCAAATTCCTTAAAAAATACATTCTTTCTGATGTCCAGCAGGGAGTGACTCTTTTAATTTCATATTGTATAGAAGTCTTAAGGAAAACAAACGTAGGCTCCCTTGATTTATGACCCTGGTAAACAGTTTAGTCTGTGGGTTCAGTCACTTCAGATGATGATGTTCATTGTGTAAATTAGAGTCAAAAAGAATGATAAAGCATGTTATGTCTCTACAGTATGAGTATCCAGTATTCCTCAGTTTGTCAGTCAGATTCACCCCTCGTCAGGTTTCAAAACACCAAAATGGCAATGGATTAAAGGCTCAGCTCAAGGCTTTAAATTAGGACTTCACTTCACCAATGGGTGGCATCCAAGTGGCTACGACCAATTTTATATGCAGTCTATAGCCACACCAAGACAAAATACAATATAAATTGAAGGGTCACTGTTTTGACACAATGTAATGTGCAAATGTAAATTATCAAGTGGCTGAGGCAGTGATTCAATTGAAGGAGGAGAGTTGGGGGACTGTTGACTGTGGAGATGACAGCTAAATTTAAATCCGGTATGGCTTTTGTTCTGGTTTTTGTGCAGCAGCAAAATTTTCTGATCTCATCTACTACCATGCAAAAGTTTGTGGTGTTATCTGTCCATAATGTCATACAGTGCACAGTTATTGGAAAGAAAAACAATGGCTTCTTCTCTTTTCAACCACATGGCATTGTTTAAGAGAAGCAGTTTGAGAAATATCACTGAGTAGGGTGTTTCTTTGAAAAAATTTATGAACTGCATGAAGTCATCCTAGGTATGACAAAAAATATGCATTTAAGGGTTTGGTGTTATTGGGCCATATGGAGAATGTGTAGATATAAAAACTAAACTGGATGTAGTTCATGTCTGCCAACCTTTCCATTTTACAATAAAAGACTGATCTGGTGTTTCACTGAGCACAGAATATATTTAATGGACACATTACAGCTGCATGTTTGGCAGAGATGTTGGCTGCAGATTATCTACAGGGTGGAGCTGATGTATGCCCACAGGGCTCTGGTCCCATATGTTCAGACTGATCTACTGCCAGCCTGTCATCAGAGGGTGGAGTCTGATTGCAGTCACAGAGTTCTAATGGAAACATTTACTTTCTACTTCTGACTTTTTAGGGTCCACACACTCTGCCTTTAATCAGTAGATGGACATTGCTCAGTCATCATGGAGGTGATTGTTATAGTGAGACATAGCCATGCTCCAAGTGTAAAATTTAACTTGGATCCCGGCCGTCTCTTGCTGAGCTCTGTGCAGATAGTAGTTGTCAGGTCTGGCCAAGATCGTGAGTTTTTGAGGGATTGAATCATGATTAATGACTGGAATCCTGATTTCACTGTTATGATCCATGATCATGTGCCATGTTGTTTATATGTTTGACTCCTCCCACTAGAGTGTGTGTGATTGTGTGCATCTTTCTCTCCTCGCTCCAAGATGTGTGCATGGGGGGGTTGTGCGTGTTGGCTGTCAGGTGGAGACTGCTTATCCCGAGTGTGGATTGGATAATTTGATGGACAGCAGCCTCTTAACCTTCAACTGGCAGCCACCTCATCCCCTTCCTTGCCTCCTCTGCACCCAACAAAGTGTCAGACAGTTGCTAGTAGCTTTGAGTGTTTGTGCGAGAATCCTAAACTGACGTCTATTAATGAATTGTGTGAGCTAATTCGTATTTTTGATCTCGCCGTTGCTAGCCAAGATCATTCTGTAAATTTTACCCCCAAAGCAAACTGTTGTTTCTGTGCTGCTGGCCTTTTCTTGGGAGTGGCTGAAGTGGAGATATACCTCATGATATGTCTAGGTTACCCCTAGGTCGGAGTTGTAAAATCACAAATAGTTGAACTTGTGTGATACTTCGTTGTGGTTGGCTGGACATAAAGCCTGTCACTTCAACTCAAGGCTAAAAAACTCAAAAAAACACCTGCATGCTGTTTTTGCTGTTCTGATTGGAAATTCAGAATTTTATGGCTGCATCTCTCAGAATGTTAGTGGACTTGCAAATATTGCAATTTCATCTGGTGTATTAAATTCTAATTACAAGAAAAGTCACACCTCCGTGCCCTCCACAGTCCTTTGAATTGGTGTCATTATAATTGCATCACAAGCAATCACCCCTTTGATTTGTTAATATGGACTAAGGACATGTGGGCAGCTCTTGAGCTTATGTATTTATGCGATCCTTACAATCATTCATGACAATTAAGACTCTTCACAATATGAGATCATCAGATCGGTCACTTCCAGCTGTAGACTTTAAGTCATTCGGGGTAAACAGTAACTAAACCATGAAGCCTTCAGGCATCATCCAATGTCTTGTTTTATTAAAGAGTGCAAATCCCCAAAACACAAAATTACTGCAATGTTATATTCTGCCATTGGACACTAGTCTCGAGAGTTGATGTCTGCCACAGTGATTATTAATAGCTTGACATTCAAGATAATATTTAGCTTGTTTTCCCGTGAATGCATTAATAATAAATGTTATTGCTTCACTGTAGTTTTATGCTACCCTTCATATAATGCACACTTGTAATGCTGGCATACATGACTTCACACGTACACACACAGGCAACACCCATGCTTGCACCTCTGCACTCTGACATGAATGCATGCACTTTGGTCTATCATCATTAGAAGTTAAGAGTAAAGAGATGAAGGGGATTGCAGTCTACTGGTTAGATTTTTAAGTTAGAGCTTTAGTTTATGTTCTCAGCTTACTGTTTGTCAGTGAACGAATCTGCTGTGTTTTGGGGAGGGCAGGAAGAGTGGAAGAGAAAAGAGAAAGGTCACTTGTATGCTCAACAGCTTGCTATGGATATGAAAGTTGGACACTGAAAGGGGAAAGTGATAAAAGAATAATGGCCTCTAAGATGAAGGTGTTATGACAGATTACATGAGTACATGGAAGGCAGAACTCCCACATTTGATACCTACATTTTGACAGGCGTCATATTTATCATGCAGTTTATTCTGATTTCAACCAATAGTTGCCAACCAATTTTGATCTCTGAAGTACATTCAATATGTTACAGCAGTGCAGAGGAAGTTGTATTGTTGGACCGAAGGCATTTCCTTTTTTAAAATGAAATGGAACATGTGAAGTAATCAGTTGTCCTGTAATAGAACCAGCAGAGAAGAATTGCAGCTCTTAACAGAGGAATGTCCTCCTACTGACCCTGCAGGAGTGTGTTCTGTGTCTCTCAGGTGTGTTCTCTGCCAGCTGTAATGAGTCTCACAGGTGCAGGAAATTTCCCAGTTGATGGCTGTGTTTATCTTTAGGCTCACATCTGGGACAAACCTGAGCCAAACACCTGAAGCTACCAGTGTAACCTGAAGCTGGAGGGTGTGAAACACATTGCACTCACTGCTGACAGCATCATTTATTCATGAGCAGACAATTCCAGGGTGGACAAATTGCAAAATATAGCTCATTCTCCACAGAGGCAATAAAAGACTGTTTGCTGAGCTGCAGTGATTACTGTTTTTTTTTTCAACTAAAACATAGAAGTAACAAATTCATCTCCAAGATCCCCATTTAGCATGGACAGACACCTTTGCTGCCTGCATCCTCCACCGGCGGCTGGATGTGAAAGACGATGAGAGGAGGCAGCGACAGAAGCCATGGGGAGAGTGAAAGGGCAGTGGGCCTTTTTGGTTCTCCTGGCTGCAGAGTGGGGCCTCCATGGATTGGGCTAGTTCCAGCATATATGGTGGATGCTTGATTGGGATCTGGGAGGTTTGGATACCAATCAAACTCCCATTTTAATCTTTTTGTGCAGGTGGATCAGAAAGATTGGTGTGTAACAGCTTTTACTGCTTTCTTTTTGGTGCTGTAATCAGGGCTTTTAATTTTTTTTCAAATAAATTGGTCTGAACAGATGCTAACAAAAGTGCAACACTGACTAAATTGCAGTGGATTGGGTTCTAGATCTTGGAATCTAGTTTGCAGCCCCATTAGATTAGAAATACTAAAAAAAAAAAAAAAAAAGATTAGAAATACTGATGGTAGTCCTCATTTAATTCATAATAAGCATCATCAGCAATTGTACAAGTGTTGTGTCGACAAACACCCAGGTGTGTGTGTGTGTTGCCCTGCAGTGATGTTGTGAATGCTAGTGGGATGCACCATTGTTGTGCTTAATCTGTCAGATTCAGTTGTCCTGCAGGCTGATAGGCTTTACTGTATCCACCCTCAAGATCATTTGTATTTTATTGTTTTATTAGACAGAAATACAAATGTGCATTTGTGTTTGCTTATTTAACTCAGGTCTGATGGTTGAGACAGAGAAATGTATTGTATTTTAAAATGTTTCCAAATGTCTATTAATCTTGAGTGTTTGCTGAAGGTGTTTGTACTGTATGTGTGTTCATGTACTCTGGCTGTGATCAATGGCGGTGTGTGTGCAGTCAGTGATCTCTGGAAGGCGTGTGTTCAGTGTAAACTGTGCGTTTTAAATATACCTTTTAAGATGTGGACAAATAAATGGGTTTCCCAGCAACCTCAGTGGTGAGGTGAGGAGGAAGTTGATGAATTACTGAGAGCTTCTGAGAACATTTTTATGCCTTTTTTATTGCACAGATCTGAAAAGCACTGTATGGAAAAACTTTTGTCATCATAAGGAAACCTAAACAAACCTGAATGCAAAACCTCGTTCTGATTTTATATAGCAAACTAACTGGAATCTGCCCGACCATCCATTCACTCCACAGACCTACAGATATACAGTACCATCAAAAGTTTGGACACACTGTATATCATATTTATGATATACAGTATAAAAGTGTTTTTACCTCTTCTGCTCCACTTCTAAATTTATAAAATGACACACCCATGGCTGTACCATGTGAAGTGCACCATCATCGACTAAAGTAGAGTCTTTCCAGAATGGAATGATGCTTGTTCACTTGCTAATGCTAGTTCTGGTTACACACGATGTGCAGATTGTAACTGATCTCAGAGCAGCAAAAGCAGAGCCAGCAGGAGCTTGTCTGGCACACTTCTCTCCTAGCAGTTTGAGCATGTAGCTCATAGTTTTGTTGATATAGCATTACCTGCTAACATCTTAACCTGGCGTAATAATAGCAATATTAACTTGTAGATGTTTCACTCTGCATATACACTATATTGCCAAAATTATTTGCTCATCTGCCTTCACACTCATATGAACTTGAGTGGCATCTCATTCTTAATCCATTGGGTTTAATATGATGTCGGCCCACCCTTTGCAGCTATAACGGCTTCAACTCTTCTGGGAAGGCTTTCCACGTAGTTTAGGAGTGTTTATGGGAATTTTTGACCATTCTTTTAGAAGCACATTTGTGAGGTCAGACACTGATGTTGGACAAGAAGGTCTGGCTCACAGTCTCCGCTCTAATTCAAAGGTGTTCTATCAGGTTGAGGTCAGGAGTCTGCAGGCGAGTCAAGTTCTTCCACACCAAACGCACTCGTCCATGCCTTTATGGACCTGCTTTGTGCACTGGTGTGCAATCTTGTTGGAACAAGACTGAACATGAAGTTGGGAGCATGAAATTATCCAAATGTCTTGGTATGCTGAAGCATAAGGGGTCATAAGGGGTCGGAACTAAGGGGCTGAGCCCAACTCCAGAAAAACAACCCCATACCATAATCTCCCCTCCACCACTGGACACAATGCAGTCAGACAAGAATCTTTCTCCTGGCAACCGCTAAACTCAGATTCGTCCGGTGACAGCATGCTTTACACGGTGGCATCTGATGCTTTGCAGTGTGCTTGGTGATGTAAGGCTTGGAAGCAGCTGCTCAACCATGGACCCCACTCTGTGAGTTTACTTGGCCTACCACTTCATGGCTGAGTTGCTGTCGTTCCCAATCGCTTCCACTTTGTTACAATCCCACTAACTCTTAACTGTGGAATATTTAGTAGTCAGGAAATTTACTTGACCGGACTTGTTGCACAGGTGGCATCCTATCAGGGTACCACGCTAGGAATTCATGGAGCTCCTGAGAGCAACCCATTCTTTCGCAAATGTTTGTAGAAGCAGTCTGCATGCCTAGGTGCTTGGTTTATATACCTGTGGCCATGGAAGTGATTGGAACACCAGAGTTCAGTTATTTGGATGGGTGAGTGAATACATTTGGCAATATAGTGTGTGTGTCTAGACACATGTCAGACCTAGGAGAGGCCTCTCAGTCTCTATATCAAGTTATTTAAGATTTATTGTTGAAAGCACACACACACACACACACACACACACACACACCCCAACATTGGCAGCAAAGCTTGTTAGCTGCGTGTTCACAACTTTTGTGCATATTTTAGGTGTTAGAAGAAAATGTAAAATATGTAAAGCTTGTATTAACCACAAACCATATTTAAGGTGTCATCCTTTTATCTTTCTCCCTCTGACCAGGTTATGACTTTGCTGAGGTCCTACGTTGGTTTGGGGAGCGAGTGGACCGGATCATTCTCCTCTTTGATGCACACAAGCTGGACATCTCAGATGAGTTTTCAGAGGCCATCAAAGCTCTCAAGGGTCAAGATGACAAGATCCGAGTTGTCCTCAACAAGGCAGACCAGGTAGGACAGACTGCATGACTCCAACATGAAATTAAACTCTGCTCACCTGCCCACCTGTGTAACCTCCAATTATTCCTCCTCACCTGTCCGGTTAGGTGGACACCCAGCAGCTCATGCGGGTGTATGGTGCTCTCATGTGGTCACTGGGGAAGGTGATCAACACGCCAGAGGTGGTGAGAGTCTATCTAGGCTCCTTCTGGGCCAAACCCCTGCAAAACACTGAGAACAGGTGAGACACATTACTTCATCTGTTCATTCACAGGGAATGTTTACTTTTTTTCCCCAATGTGCTTTTTCTTAATGAAGGGACATGAGGAGATAATTCAAACAAATTAATTTGAGTAATTGAAATCAAAAATGTACAGAAGGGTTTGAAATATGTCCTTCAAATGCTTGGAATAATTTATACTATATTTTGAGTTTATGAAAATAAACTTATATTATCCGGGTTTCTGTGGTGCTGAAGTTGTAGCAGTGGTGTGGTGGGAGCGCTCTTATTTCCATAGTCCTAAAATTGGTAATAGCCACCTGTGGATATGAATATAACATAACATTTATCTCATCAATAACCCTAATTTTCATTATCAAAAAATTATTTTAATCATTGTTACCAAAAAAATGATTAAAGAGGACCTCTTGTGCTCCAGAGTAACTTTGCGTGAGTCATAGTTTAAAAGCAAGCCCACCATTTGATCCAAGATACTTACACTGGCCAGATACTGGGGTACTACTAATACTAGGTTGGATCTCCTTTTACCTTCAGAACAACCTTAATTCTTCATGGCATGGATTCAGCAAGGTGCTGGAAACATTTCCCAGAGATTTTGGTCCATATTGACATCTGGTGACTGTGGAGTCCATTTGAGTCCAATTAACTCATTGTCATGTTCAAGAAACCAGTTTGAGAATATCGGAGCTTTCTGAAATGGCACGTTATCGTGCAGGAAGCAACCATCAGAAAATGGGCATGCTGTGGTCATAAAGGGATGGGCATGGTCAGTAACAATACTCAGGCAGGCTGTGATGTTGATGAATGATGCTCAGTTGGTACTTAGGGCCCCAAAGTGTGCCAAGAAGACGTCTTGCGCAGTATTACACAACCATGTGTCATGTTGTACCATTCAAATGTTGCAACAGAAACTGAGACTCTTCAGACCAGGAATTTTCCAGTCTTCTGCTGTCCAATTTTGATGAGTCTGTGCGAATTGTAGCCTTAATTTCCTGTTCTTAGCTGACAGGACTGGCACCCACTGTGGCCCATCTGGTTGTGACCAGTAGTTATTTTAGTTACTGGTGCTTTCCTATGAGCTCAAAGCTCTCTGGCCATTCTCCACTGACATCGAGGCATTTTGGCCCAGAGAACACTCACTAGATATTTTCTCTATTTTGGACCATTGTCTGTAACTGCTAGAAATGGATGTGCCAGAAAAGCTTAGGTCAGCACTTTCTGATATATTCAGACCAGCCCATCTGGCATTGGCAATATGGCAATGATTATATAAACACATTTTTAAACAGTTTTACTTGCAGACTGTGGAACACTCATTCCCTGATTTCCCAGGACTCTGAACGCAAATGCATTACTGCGCACTAATCTTCACAAACATCATGCTTTGGTTTAAACCTTCTAAGTCTACCTTGAAATCAAATTGTGCCTTCATCCATGACACAAAAGTTATGGATTAATTATATGCATGTTGCAAAATTACTGGTGAGATCAATTCAAAACCCTATTCCTGCAGTGAAAATGGTACTTATGATTTGTCAACAGAGCAAATTCTTGTATAACAAACATATTTTTTAATCCTCACTGTACTGTCGCGCTGTGATAAAATAAAGTGGAGTCAAATGAAAAAGTAAATGTGCTATACAAATATGCCCTGATGAAGAATGTAGGACATAGGTAAATAATTTCCATGCCAGTATAAATGAATAAAGTTTGTTCAGCTTCAGGTTCATGTCTGTGGTCTGGGTTAGGCCACTGGTTCGCACCAACGTCACAAACAAGGCAGCGTGTTAGCACTAATATGTTCCAATTATATTCCAACATGTATGTGTATGTAGCATTTCATTGATCCATCTATTCCTTCATGTGTTTACTCATTTGCTTGTTGGATAATTAAGATTTCTTTTTCCATATTATGTGTATTCATTCATTCATTGAGCCATTCCTGGGTCTTGTCAGGCGTCTATTCGAGGCTGAGTCTCAGGACCTGTTCCGGGACATCCAGAGTCTTCCGAGGAATGCCGCTCTCCGTAAACTCAACGACTTGATCAAGAGAGCGAGGCTGGCCAAGGTGAGACAGGAGGTCACGTGTGGTGGTTGGAGTTAAATATTCGAGCTCTGAGGAATTCCAGGAATATTGTGGAGTATTTGGTTGAAGATCGCTGTGGTAGTGTTTTCAACTGGCTGAGTTTTGGTTTTACGATGGTGTCCTTGTGGGAAAAAGGTCTCTAATGACATCAGCTTTTGTTTCAGGCTTTTACTTAGAAGAATCGAAACACAGCTGTTTTTCATTCAGCAGAAAAAGGAAGCAGAAGTGGTGCTAAAGCCTTTATCAAACCCTCATCCTGAAATTTGGCTTACATCAACCACATGATGAGCTTTTGATTTAGAAGAGGTTTTTTTCTTTTATTCTTTTGAAGAATTAAAATAGATAAAGGAATTAAAATGTGTTACGTTAGTCACGCACACTTAAACCCACGCACTGGACATCATGTACACACAGGGCTTATAGTTCACCACCACTGTGCCAGAAATCTGGTGTGGGTTTGTTTTAAATTTATCAGTGGAAAATTTTATTTCTAGGGAAATATTCTTGCTTCTTTTTCAAACTGTCATGTAATAAAAATATGAAAAAATGAAAAACTGTGACTTAGCAAAGTGTCAGCTAAATAATGTAACCGTTCTACTTCAAAAAAACAAAAAAACAAAAAAGAAAAACAAAATGATAATTACCTGGTTACTTTGTGTGTTTTAATGCTGTCACAACTAATTTGAGAGACCAACGAATGAGTAATGAGCTTTTCAAGAATTTATTTGAAGCCGTATTGGAGATTCTTCACAGTT
Source organism: Pterophyllum scalare (assembly GCA_024447675.2). Classification (NCBI taxonomy): domain Eukaryota; kingdom Metazoa; phylum Chordata; class Actinopteri; order Cichliformes; family Cichlidae; genus Pterophyllum; species Pterophyllum scalare. The sequence continues at coordinate 73,694 of JAMQGT020007756.1, read as the reverse complement.
TTGAAAGTTGTGTTTGGGTAAAATTATCTATCTGGACTTTACCTACAGTGCTAAACTGTGTTTTTGCTCATGATCACCATAGTAGGGGATGCAGGGGATGTGCCCTGCTCAGAATATAGAACACAAGCATTTGTCCAGCCTGGTAACAGCATATAAGAAACAGTGGGCTTTTATTTTGTAAAACTGCTTTTAGTGTACAGTCTATACATGTATCAGTGTCTCATATGAGTTGGTTCGTGTTGTCCTCCAAGTTATGATGAGAAAGTGTCCAAAGTTTTGAGAGCATGTAAAACATCGGTCATGTTTTGATATATATTTGGAAATTACGAGGAGGTCTGAGAGTTAAAAAGAAGCGCAAGAAGTAAAATAAAGATGAAGTTCCACTATTTTTGAGTCAGCAGGCAAACAAAAGCAGGTTAGCAGCACTGATCATATTAGACCTTTTGTACGTAAGGTCAGATTACAGAGAGTTGTGTCGTTGAAGCAGCATACTGATTCTCTCTCTCCTTTTGACATCTCAGGAGATTCAGTGTGAAGAGACGGCCTCTTCATTTGAGGTAGCTTCTTTTTGTCATGGAGGATTAGGTTTATCAGCTCCGTTGAGCTGGAATCGATCACGAATGACTGATCCATGCAAAACACAGATGTGTGTTTAGCCACAAAAGGTCCTGAACTTATGCAATCCTGTGAGGCTAAGCAGCTTTGTTATGGTGCATATTTCTGTTATGAGGCAAACAAGAGATTTGGCTGCTCTCCACTAACAGATGACGACTGTTTTCTAGTGGGAACTTTTTACAGAGTTGCTAATAAGGAAGTCAGACTTCCACAGGTGATATTGAAGCGGCACTCATCACTTCTTCTAAAAGAGAAAGTAGTGACCGTCAAAAATGACAACAAACAGTTGAAGCAAACTGTACTTAACCACCAAGTGTGCTCAGTGTGGTCAGGTGTTCAGTGGTATCCCAGAATCCCCTAACACCCTTCACCCGATCCAGAAAAGGCATTTATTTCATAATGTGCACCGCCCGGGCCCACTACAAACAAAAAGAACTGGTGAAAAATCATGGACACACTTCAGCATGAACAACCAGTTTCCTCAGGGCTAATATCAGTTGACAGACTTTAATGTTAACGGACAGTTGTTCAGAGAAAAGGATATAGCCCCCTGGCTGGCCTAACATGTGAAACACCTCTTGTCATGTATTCATATATATATATGCTCACCATAGTCTCAGTTTAGTTACTATATGCTAAACTGCCTTAACCATGTACAAACTTCACACGCTGTTATATGTCATGTTTTTTTCATTTCTTTTTGCACATCAGGTGTCTTCTTTATCTTTGTGTTAACCCCCACCCACCCTGCGCCAAGCACGCTAACTTTCAGTCATGCAACACTACCTCACATCATGACATACACACTCATAATTGCTATTATCCACATACCTTGTGTACCCATCTTTACCATATCTATACAGATATTAGTCACACTGTCAATCCAACTCATGGACCATCTGAATAGAATTCGAGCTGATGTATGCCTATTAAAAGAATCTTTTTGACCAACACTAAAAGCACAGCACTAAAATCACCTCAACTTCACCATGCCAATTCTAACTCCCGATAAAGAGGAATTGCAACTCTGATTAACAACAAACTTAAATTCACTCACAAAAGCACAATCACAGACCCAGAAGGAAGATTTGCAATCATCAGCAACTATATTAAAAACATTCCCCTCAGAACAGCTAATTTACACCGATCAGGAATAACATTATGATCACTGACTGACACTGATTATCGCTTCATCATGGCACTTGTTTGTGGGTGGGATATATCAGGAAGCAAGTGAACATTTTGTCCTCAAAATTAATGTTTGAAGCAGGAAAAATGGACAGCGCAAGGATTTGAGAGAGTTTGATGAGAGCCAAATTGTGATGGATAAACAACTGGGTCAGAGCATCTCCAAAACTGCAGCTCTTCTGGGGTGTTCCTGGTCTGCAGTGGTCAGTATCTATCAAAAAGGGTCCAAGGAAGGAACAATGGTAAGGCTGAGCAACAGTATCATGGGTGGCCAAGGCTCACTGACGGACGGGGGTGGGGTGGGGGTGGGGGGGTGAAGGCTGGCCCGTGTGGTCCGATCCAACAGACGAGCTACTGTAGCTCAGATTGCCTTCCTTCTGGCATAATATATATTTGGCATTATATATATTTTTATTGTTATTTCTTTACTTAAAGACAAATGATCAAAGTCAAATTTGTGACATATCATTTTTAAAAGTTTGAATTTTCACATCCCAGTTTTGAGAGTCACATAACAATTTTGTTCAAATCAGTAACTGGGTAATTTAATTACCATTTATTTTTCTCAAATGATGAAGTGATTCTGTTACCTATTCCAGGACATTTAGGTATGAAGTCTCATTTTTCGTGAGGTTAATATTACAAGAAGTCAGACTTTAAGTTCAATCTGGATTAAAAAAAAAAGTTGAGAAGGGAAGTTTTACATTTTATTATTTTGAAGAACTGAGTAAAACACAGAGTTTTAGCCTCCTTGCCCTCCATGTTAACCTGCAGCCTAGATAGCAGACTTCCTGTCTCGGCGTTGTGATTAAGGAAACTTTGTATAAACAGTGCTATTGTTGAACGGAGCTCTGACAGCACGGGGGCTGTGGCCTTTTCCTTTTGAGGAACTATCAGGTTAATTTCCTCTCTGCTGGGATTGTATAACCCAGAGGAGGTGGAGGGGAGCAGCCACGAGACAGGATTCTTCATAAATAACTTCAGCTGTGTGTGTCAGGTCAGCTTTGCCATTTAGTCAGACTTCTGCTGTGTCAGCGAATCTTTTAAGATTTAATGAGCTGAATGATTTTTTGTGTTCAGAGCTTCGAAGTAGTTTTTAAACTTTTTTTTCCCCATGAAGCACAGGCAACACTTTTACTTTAAATTCAAAAGCTGCCATTTTTACAGCACATAGTTCACAAAGTTGCCATGATAAAAAAAGGAATTCCACCTATTTTTTGTCATGATCTACTCTTTAGGAAGCTTGGTACACATGTGAATGATGCTTGCTGCCACCTCTGTGGTTAAAATTTCAAAGCTTATTAGTGGAAGTCAGACATCTTTCCCCTACGACATTTTAAAAAGCTTACATTTTCCACTGTAGGTGCATGCTTACATCATCAGCTTCCTGAAGAAAGAGATGCCGTCTCTGTTTGGGCGAGAGAAGAAGAAGGACGAACTGATCCAGAGGCTGCCGGAGATCTACACCACCCTACAGAGAGAACATCACATCAGCCCCGGAGACTTCCCCAATGTCACCAAGATGCAGGTACAAGCAAACACAGAGTTGGATTTGAAAACAAAAGGAAGACTGTCACATTATTTGAAAGCAGTCAGCAGTTGGTGGTGTATGTGAGTGCTTAATATTTAATACTCAGTGGCTGCTAGCCAAGCCGAGCTGGCCAGATCACTGTAGTGGCAGTACACAATTTCATTTAGCTGCCCCTCCCTGAGTCTCCTGTCTCACATGTAGCAAGGTCACAGTGCATCTCCTGGACAAGAACTACCATCACCAGGGGCATCTGATATGGTTGAGTGGGATTCTGTCTGTTGGATGAATGACTCACTGAAGAGGCAGCTGAATGACATCGAGGAGCACCACAACACAGCTGCAGCACATAAACTTCAAATAAACTTCTAATTTTACATTTTTCTATATCATAAGTTGCTCATTTTCTGAGAGCTGTGTTTGCATGAGAGAGACCTTACTTTTGGTTAATGAACAATTTCTTTCACATACAAACAAGCTGTAGATGCCAGAATCAGGACACCAGGGGGCATCACAGGAAAAAATTAAAAACTTAAAACCACTTTTGTCAGATTTTTTGCAGTCAGAGCTCAGTTAAGTCGAAATACACACAAACCACAGACTGTACATAAAAGAGGGAAGCAGCAATGTCCATTGAGGACAGAAACTCCATGAGGACCCAGCAACACTGCATGCTCATAAAGTGGCACTTACCTTGTCAATCAAAAGGTAGGCCCACTGTAAAGCATACTCTGCTGTATCCTTCTGTTTGACTTTAAAGGGGATGATAATATAGAAAGAACATCAAATTACATTAAATAAGACTCAAAACTAGTGAGTGAGACTATAAATTAATCAGGAAACTGTTTATTGAGCCCCTACATGAACTGAGCTGTAGGGCCATTTTCCCATAGACCTCTATGCAATTGGACTTCATTTTGCTTTATGAGGAACCATCCCCTGCTGGCTGCTGGAAAGAGTGCAGTTGTGAAGCACTTCCATAATGGGCTTACATATTAGCCTTGGAAGCTATGTCCATCTGTCATAAACAGTCTGCCCCACACACACACACACACACACACACACACACACACACAGAGGCATTACACATATTTTGGACTTAGTGTGACTAACACTTCCTCAGGATATCATTATCTCTCATGTTGAAATCAGATAAAGGCTGTTAATGAGTTTTGAATCAGAAACAATGTAACAGCTGTAATTGCAGAACATATCTGGAGTTTTTTTCAGTATTACAATTGTGTCAATGTGACAGTTGTATGTACTTCCATGAAAGAGGAGCTGCTCATAGAGAATTCTGCTTTTAATTTGAAAAATCGTAACACACAGAGTAATAACAATAGCAGTGCTGTACTTCCTGTTCCCATCATTGGAATTGTCATCCTTAAGAGTGCCAGACTCTGGGAACGGCCTGCCCCTGTCCTCCTGGACGCAGGTTGTTATTGGTGATACACTAGGTTTAATGTAATGGTTGTTCCTGTTTATGCAAATACAGGAAAATTGTTGTTTATATAAAAGCCTGGGTTTAAATGAAAAACGAGTGAGTACAGGGTTACATCATGTCAACATCCGGAAAACAATGTGATCTGAAGAAGATGAGCTCAACACTGTTTTCCTGACATCAGGGAGGGTTTTATCTGCTGGGACAAAATGAACTGAGCTGCAGCTGGTCTGCTGGGCCTATAGAGAGATGCTGCACGACAAGTGTGTGTGTGTCCCTCAGCTACACTTTGTATTTATTGGATTATTGGCAGGAGAAAATGTTTGAGTACTCATCACATGTGTGCTCAGCTGACATGCAAACATATCCTGAAAAAAAGCCTGTAGTTATTTTACAAATGGCTCTTTAAGCAGTGATATCAGTAATCAGCATGTTATGGTGCTAGTAATTAGAATAGGGGTTGTTTTTTATTTTTAATTTTCTTTTTTTGATCCAATTAAAAAAAAAGAAAGTGACTATCATGTAGAATAAGAAGGATAGAAGCACTTTCACGTTTGAGATCATGAAACCATCAAATATTTGGCATTTTTGTGAGGTCAGAGGTCAGCAGAGGGTGCTTTGTCCAGCTGCACAAAGCAGGACATTTGATTTTTAGCTCGTCTGCATCTCACTGAGAAGTTTTAGCTCATCTTGTCATGTAATATTATATCCTATTAATCAGCTTTGAAAACCTTTCAGGACAGTTTTTGTCTCATTCACTCATTTTATTCATTCGCCTTTGTTTTTCTTTGGTTTGTATCGCCCCTTGTCAACAACTAATAGGAAACACAACAAATCATAAATCCTGTACACAGTCTGATGTTAATTTGTGTAAACAACTTTTGCTCTGGAAAAAGATATCAGACAAACAGAAAATTCAGACATAATTTAATTAGGCTACTGAGCCTGACCACAGATCATTTTAGACACACATAACTCTCTGAGGATGCAACCATTAATCACACTATATTCTCTATTTAAAAGATGGATAATAGGGGTGTCACCCATTTGTTTGGAAGTCCTGTTTTTAGCACTTGAGCCTATTTGGCAATTTGGGTTTGACTGTTTTGCTTTTGTATAAAATACACATCATGAGCAAGGGGTCGATCTGACTGAAAAACCGAGGGACTGTGCACACTCATATGGTAGTTACTTTCACCTCAGTTAGCCATGTCCTAAAGTATATGCTGTCTTACAGTGTATTGACCTGTAAAGCATCATGCTGTAACTAACAACTGAGCCCATAAATTAACCATTAACCATCATTAATCAGAGTCTTTAATGAGATCATAAATCACACGAGAAGGTTTTTTTTTTCCCCCATAGACCTCTATACAGGTAGGTGCCTCTGTTAATAAAGGTAAACAACATCTAACCCTGAGTTTGTCCCGGCCTCAGTCACGATAAATAAGAGACTCAGGGGTTTCACTTTGCAAAGCAAAAGTTTAGCAACTAAAATTAAACCTATGTGCAAATATCAGTTTCTAACAATAATCGTGAAATCATTTGCTCACATGTTGAGGTGAGTAGTGAAAAACCAAATGTGCATAGGAGAGCCTTACAGAAATGAGTCGACGCAGTCATTTTTAAACCTTCAAGCTGGAGCATAAAGTACCCAAAAGTATACCGCAATTTTAAAGGCTTCATCATTTATATCACTCACATATTTGTAGTCATATCTCTGTGATTGAGCTGTAAAATTTATGTCATCGATATTCCAACACACTGTCTAAACTCTCCCAGCAGACGGTAACCTGTGTTTCTTCTTCTCCTCCAGGATATGCTGCAGCACTATGACTTCAGTAAGTTCCCATCTCTGAAGGTAAAGCTGATTGAGAAGGTGGATAAGATGTTAGCCTCAAAAATCGCTGTTCTTATGGCGATGATCCGGGAGGAGGAGTCCAAGCAGCCTCCGGCCATGGTGTCAGGTGGTGCTTTTGAAGGCTCCCAGGATGGGCCCTTTGGTCAGGGCTATGGTGAGGGAATCAGTGCTGGTGCTGACGCTGAGGACTGGATTGTCAGCCGTGACAAGCACCGTTACGATGAGATCTTCTACACACTGATGCCTATCAACGGCAAGATCACTGGCGTCAATGCCAAGAAAGAGATGATGAACTCGCGGCTGCCCAACACCGTGCTGGGGAAGATCTGGAAGCTGGCCGACTGCGACCAGGACGGCATGCTGGACGACGAAGAGTTCGCCCTCGCTCAGCATCTCATCAAGATCAAACTGGAGGGCTACGAGCTGCCCACTGAGCTGCCCATGCACCTGGTACCCCCGTCCCACCGCAAAAACCCTACTGCTGATTCCATGTACAATCACATTGAGGACTAGAGTGCTCAGGGGTGGTGCCAAGCAAGCTGCCAAAGAGACAGACTGAGCAGAGACGAGGTGTAACAATGTAAAGAACCATCACAGGTGGACATGTCTGAGAACAAATGAGCCACCTAATGCTGCAGAAGGTCAAAGGGTAAAATTTTTGTTGGATACAGTCACCAAGACGATGCATTAGAGCCAAAAATGTTTGACTGTTTCGAGCAGCAGTCAAAAAAAAGCACTTTTATTTTGGTAAGATTTTACATAATGAGCATTTCAACTGATTTAAAGGCACCAAAGAAGAAAACTGATTGAAGTTCTTGTATAATATAGTCACATTTGCCCAATTCTGGTGTCATCACTCACTTTGAAAGAGGGCAAGTCTTCATATTTAACTTTTAAAACCGACTTCTTGCATTCATTTTCTTTGATTGTCTGAAGGTCACAGTTAGAACTTGGGTAAAAATTGGAAGCCAACATATTTAATCACCTGCAGTATATTAATCTTCCTGCCACACGTCGTTGAGCTTTCAGTCCTTACATTTGAACTCTTTAGCTTTTCGTGTACAAAGGCCTCTTTCAATCATGCGTTAATAAAGGACACCACTTATGCAAAACTTTTGATGCGAGTTTATATGCATCTACTTGCTGCTGTTTAAAGTGCCCATAATATGCCTTCTGGATTTTTCCCTATCATTCCAGCTGTTGCAGCTTTTTCCTAAACAATGAGTTACTCTTTCACAGAAAAAACTGCTTTATGTCTGTGACTTATTCTCATAAAAACAGCTTCAGTCACTTAGTCTTTGAAAACATAAACGTATCAAAGATGTCTTCATAATGCTAAAAATAAAAATGGCTCCAGCAACATCACAACACACTAAAGCTGAGTTAAAAGCTGACATAGTTTGTACTGAAAGAGCGGTCTGTAACGTAGATTTATTCCCACTCCGTGCAGGGCTCACTGTGAGGTCAGAGGTCGGAGTCTGGAGCTCACTGCTAATTTGCCCACAGGGATGGACAGCGTCCTGAAATGCAATTATCAGTATGTGCTCAGTTGCTTCTGTTTCCTCACATTGTAAAGGCAAAAGGAGACGAGGAGAGCCGCGGCCTCTGACCAGCACCGTGTGGTCTTAAGGTCACCACTGTAAGCTTAATCTGGGGAAAGTTTTAAACAGGAAAGAGTTTGCCGAAGACTGACTGATTCTTGTTTCTGACCTTATTTCTTCCTTCATTTTTTAAAATGTCAGATTTCAAACGACATCACATCAGAACAAACCAGGAGATCAAAACACGCCTTCGTATCCTCCCTGAAACATTAAACACTCATCTAACCAAACAAATCTAACAGTAACTTCACTATTTGAAAAACATCCAGCCAGTATTACAGAGTGTGTTTAACTGATATGATGATTGGGAGAAGGTAACTCATGATTATGAGATGATATAAAATTCAGAAATTGTATTTTAAAGTGAAGAATCACCATTAAACCGACAGCAGACACGAAGGGAAAACAGTTCCACAGCAGTGCCTTTCATTTCCAAGCTAAACCTTTTCATCAGAATATGTTTTTATTTGGCATCACCAAACTCCTGTTTCCATTTTTAATGTCGCAGTGCTTTTTTACTTTGAGCATGCCGTTTAAACGCCTCTGTTCTAATGACAGGACGGTGGTTGTCCTCGAGGATTCATCAGGAGGTCCGCTTCACATCAGTGCCTTTAAAATGCAACTGTCAGTACATGTCATGTCCTTGGAGCCTGCCCCAGCTTTCATGGGGTGAGAGGCAGGGTACACCCTGGATAGGTCAACCAGTCTGTAACAGGTCTAACACAGAGAGACTGATGGCCATTCATGCTCACATTCACACCTACAGCCAGTTTCTCCAATCTGTATCTGCAGTCTTTTCTGTCCCTGTCTGTGACAGAAAGTCAAGCCTGTATGAAGCAGCGGTCTGCTGTTTCAGGGATGGAGCGGGAGAATCGTGCTGTTCCCTCATGTCTTCAGTATGGTTTCATCTGTCCAGCTGTACATGTCGTGAAAAGCTCACTCTAACTTTCATTTATCTGAATGTAAAAGTTTTTATTTTTTGATCTGGATGTATTTTGTATTCATGTTGTTCCAGTGTTGTTCTGGTGCAGTTCCACCTCTCATCCTGTTAGCAGAGCTGCAAATTAAAATTAATAAAGTTTATTCAGTACATGTACTCAAGGTGCCAGTGTTTCATTTTTTTTTTTTTAGACTTTATCATATTCACATTTATCAGACAGTTACTTCTTTATGTTTGGATCCAAATTATACTCCCAGAATGCAATATTTCTCTAATCTCAGCGCTCCTGTATTATGAGCCAACAGTACAGCTGTGAAACTCTAAAAAAAAAAAAAAATCATCTGATTTTGGAGATTTTAAGTTCTGTCCTCACTTGGACTGCATTCGTTTTTGGAGAGCTCCCTGCAGAACCACCTTTAGCAGCAATAACTTGAAGTAACAGTGTTCTGTATGACTTCATGAGTCTCTCACATCATTGTTGAGGAATTTTGGCCCACTCTTCTTTACAACATTGCTTCAGTTCATTGAGGTCTGTGGGCATTCATTTATAAACATCTCTCCTAATGTCCCACCACAGCATTTCAGTGGGTTTGTACTTTGTATGTTGTGTCTCATTTGTCCAAAATTAAGCCAAAATGTAGAAGCAGCTACTTGGGTGAAATTAGGGAAAGATTGTGGTTTGGGTTAAAACATGCTTCTCAGCAGTAACCGTCCACTGCTCCTGCTAAACACTAAGTTAGGAAACGAGAGACCAGACAGAGGTTGCAACACAGTGTGAAGCACTGTTAAAATTACCACACACCCTAACTTAGTGATCACTCTCCAATACCACTGTACACAGTTTCACTACAAAACCAGGTACCACCATCAGTCCTGTTACCCCAAGTGTGCACACTGACTGCCACCAGGAAGCCCTGAAGAAGACAGAAGGACTGGGGTTGAAATCACTAGCACAATAAAACACCAGGAGAACAAAACAAGTGTTCCAAAACAATTAAAAACACTAGTGGATAATAACCAGCATGTGACTGATATTTCAAAGACAAAAAAGAGCCATTAGAATTACACATAGCATAAATGTAGCAGTTTTATCCAGCCCCAAGTTATCAGTTAATCAGCCGCAGCAGCTCATTGAGTCTATAAGAGAGAATTTTGTTTAGCTTTCCTAAAAAGCTTGTGTGATTTGGCGCTCTATAAATAAAATAGAATAGAATTAAATTGAACTGAATTAAAAAGCACTCAGGAGTGACAAAACCTCAAAATTTACCTTATCAGTAGGACTTTTACCGCATATGCAGAGTCTAGAAGACTGTGTTAAATCAGCCTACTGCACTTGTGTGGCCCTTTTGTTACCTGAGCTCCTCCCACTGACACACCCACTATTCTCAGTACTGCTGATTCTCTTGCAGGGACTTAGGAATTCCTGCACACTTCATTATGAACAGTTCACCAAACACCACAGGCACTGCTGTTCTGCTGGTAAAGTTCTAGTTCCAGAAGAACTATATCCAGTTAAGTTGACTCTGTTTCAGGACACACACTTTGGTTCAATTACTCGGTCTTGCTGTTGTAAACATCCCTCAGAAAGAAGTGCAAACTTTCTCCGGTGTGTCTTTCGGGAAAAATGGTGATTATTACATAATGTCCTGTTTCCCTGCAGAGCTGCAGTCAGGTTGTGTTGGCAGGATGAGGGATGATTGTGTGTGTCATTAATTATAATTCAAACAGGAAACACACATTCTTCAGTTTGCTTTTACTGGATCTTGAACTGTTTCCTCTCTTTTCTTTTCCCATCCAGGTTTTGTTTCTTTTTGTATGAGACCATTCTGTGAATAATATTTCACTTTATGACTCACTGTGCATTCTGTTAAACTGGATCTACACAGATGAATTCTTACGAGGTTTACCCTCCAGGACATTGTGACCAGCAGACACTTGCATTCTCGTGCATCATTTATGCAAACAGCACATAGCTTTTCTGCATCAGTACAGTATATGGTGGCAGTGTCTAATTTATAAAGGAAAATTATTTTCAGATCAATCCTTGAAGTCCCATTAAGTTGCCTTGCAGTTATCTTGACTCTCTTCCAATTTGTCAAACTTAAACATAAACTGTGAGCTCTACTGTGGCACCCAATGGCATTCTGACATGTACCAAAATTCACAGGTTTCTGCTGGATGTTCTCTCTCGAATGCATCAGGACAGCACAGAGGAGCTCCACAATGATAGTTGCACCCTGGGTTACAAATTCGGGGTGCACAACCCCATGAATAGCATGACATTTGTGTCATTTTGAAACACCTGTTGACGTTAGTTCTCTGTGCAAGGCTGAGGTCTGTGGTGAAACTGCAAAGGGCAAGTGGTCAGAATGGGACTTTAAGGGAACAATCATAAATGAGCAACTCTGCTAGAATCCATTTATACACGGATGAGAATTTATTTATATATGTTTTTTATACTAGGAATATAAAATAAAAATACCAGTTTCTAAAGGACAACAACTGCTAATATGATCAAGACTGTGTTACTTGCTTTGCTTTGCTTCTTTAATGTTTATAGTGATAACTGATGTTCAAATTAAAGAGTTGTTTCATCACAAATAAGGACACCCTATAAAACTGATATCTGTGTCTAACAGCTGACCTGCTGGATGTGTAGAAAAACAGAAAATGATTTACTGTCAGATCCTGAACAATCCATTCATAATTGTAATATTCATTCATAATTCACTTACTGCCATGTGTTTAAATGCACAGATTTTTTCTGTGTATTGTTGGTGTGTTATTATTATTGTGTGTGTGTGTGTGCGCGTGCGCATGTTACTGTCAGTCTGAACTTTGACTCTTGGAGGTTTCTTTTGCTGTCAGGTGAGTGGACCTGCTCAAGCTGTAAATCCAATGGCTTCAAAGTTCACACACACACACACACACACACACACACACACACACACACTCTCTCTCTCTTCAAAAGACACTATACTAACTTTCATTCAATTCTTGCAGACTTACCATAACCGCCATAATAATCTTTTACTGAACCTCAAACCGAGACTTCACCCTCAAATCTAATGATTTACTTTGAATCCCCGATTAACTTTGTTAACACATTAATGTCCTCACAACATGGACAATACATGTACACACACATCACATGAATTCACACACCTCTTTTATGGTAACATTGGGTGCAGACATAAAAATCTGATCAGCAGACCGTCACTCTCCATTGGATCAGAAGGGGTCATTTCTTCTTCTCTCTTAGAGTCCGAGGTTGAAAATAAATAAATAAATAGAGACCAGTGGGCTGGACAGGACTGAGAGGTAAGAACTTGTTTCCTCTGTCTGTGTGCAGTACGCGGCTTCTCTTCCTGTTCTTCTAGTTTGGTTTTATTAACACCAGGATATTTTGGAGTATCTGGCTACACATAAGTGTTTCCTGTTTGTGTGGAGATATTTAAGCTGCATGGGGCAGATTTATGTTTGTCATTTTAAAGTGTGTATCTACATTGCAAAGGAGCGTTAAAGGTGGAGGACATTTTGACAGTGCTGTATATTTTATACTGATCATCAGACTAGCTTAGCTTAGCACAAAGACTGGAAACAGGGCTGGGTCAAAGCCAGGTCAGCTCTGGTCAGTTGTGGTGTCAGATAGGACAAGTTTGAGGTTGTTTGCTGTAGTATTGTTATTTAAAGCTACCTCAAACTTCTCATGAAGTACATTTCACAGTTTTTACTCTGGTGCATTCATCTGCCTGCTAGAGTTATATTGTAAAATTAAGATTTAACTTTAATGATGCATATGCAGTGAATTTTGAATTATAACTTGTCAGAATGATGCTGTCTTTCTCAGGTTCTTTTTAAACTGTAGTTTTTAGAGTTCACCTTCTTCTGACGATAATTATGTTGCACCCCCCCTCCTTCTTTTTGCTTCATTAGAAAGGTCTTTTTTAATTGTTTATTTTTTTAAACAAGAGGATAAATGAAGAATGATGAGAACAAAGTCATTTAATTTATCTTTCTACCCGTCTTTGCCTGAATGTGTTGGTGTCACTCCATAAAATCAATGATCAACTAAAATTTGACAGCAATAAAAAAAATGCACACGCACACACACACAAACTCTCTCTCTCTCTCTTTAATGACACAAAGTAATGAGTGGGTGAGTTAGCTCATGAAAGCTCAGGAATTTTTACAGCTACGTCGCATGTAGATGTAACTGCTCCTGTCAGCATGAAAGAAAATAAAATGTGTCCAGTTTAACCGTTGATTCAGGGAAAGCGAACTGACAGCTCAGTTTAATCTCCCCAATCAGCTGGTTAGTCCGAGCAAAAGGCAAATTGAAATGTGTTAGCTTGTTATGATGAAGGAGGCTTAAATTTAAAAGTTAAAGGATCATTCTGCTTTATTTAAGTCTGGCATATTGCCTCTATTTTATCTTTCTTCTCGCTCTAAGCATAAATTAAGGCATTCAACTATTTCATTACTGCCTCTGTTATTTGAGGGTAATGCATCCTAAGCTTATTTTAACTATCGCTTTAAAAAAGTCAAATCAAGTGTAGGCGCAGTGCAATACAGGCTCTAATAACCAAGATGCACAATATGTAAAAAAGCAAGGACACATAAAAGAACTAAGAGACGAGGAACAATCACAACTTAAGTCTTTTAGGTTTTTGCCTTTAACATGCAGACTGAAATTTGAAACCCCTCAACATTTCCTGTGTCTGCTATTATGCCGTCTGACACGTTACTGTAGTCCAAAAACTCACCATTTACAAACTGTATCAAAGCGTGTTTGTGACTTTTCTGCATTTGTTCAACATTTTGAATCATTTTTGAAACCTGTTTTTTATTTTTAGCCGGTCAGGATGGAGACAGAGGAGGATGGGGCTGGGCGAGTCCGACAGCTGCAGGAGCAGCGGATGGCAGTTCAGAAGAAAACGTTCACCAAGTGGATGAACAGTGTCTTCTCCAAGAATGGGGTGAGATGGGAACAAGTGTTCCTGACAATTTTCACTAAAGAAGGCTGTGACATTGAGTCAGAAGCTCCAGAAAAAATGGCGAGTAACCAAATTTTCACTCACTAAATTACCACAGAGACCGCAGACTATTTTTAGTCCGTGAGCTGGTATCACACATGCAAACAAACATTAATCAGCAGTCATGATAAAGAACATATCTTTATCCTCCACACCTGCTAAACTTAACCTCCCCATGCTGTTAACAGAACCCAGCTGGCCTCAATAGCTCTTGTATGAGCTCATGTTGTTGTCCCCCCTGATATTCCTGACATTCCTTTTTGATTTTCTTGGATGCCAGCTACTTGGCTGAACACTGAGTCCTGCTGCTGGTCTTCATTCTCAGAATTCTCCTAGGGTTTCTGCAGGTTGGCAGCAATGAGAGAGAAAAATGCTGATGTACTGAGACTTTACTGGGTCACAGGAGCCCTTGGTTCAGTCTGCTCTCTGTATATAATTTTATCACAGAAGAAGGTTAATGTTGGGAGTCAAGGGACTATCTCCCAGCTGGTCGCAGCAGATGGCTGTTCCTCCCTGAGCCTGATTCTGCCGGAGGTTTCTTCCTGCTAAAAGGGAGTTTTTCTTTCCCACTGTCACCAAGTGCTTGTTCATAGGGTGATTGATGGGCTTTTCTCTGTATTATTATAGGGTCTTTAACTTATAGTATAAAGTGCCTTGAGGTGACTGTTGTTGTGATTTGGCGCTTTATAAATAGAATACAACTGAATTTTGTGTGTGGGGTTCTGCTCAGGAAATTTTGACTCAGTATTAGGTCAATCAATTTATTTATTTATTTATTTTTTGAAATGTCACTAATATCTAAGATTTCAGTATAAGCTGTAACACCAAAGTGCGTGAGGGTGTCCAGATAGCTTAGAAAATGCAGAGTAAAATATTTTTGTGTTTTCATTTTGTTAAATTTCTTCTTGCTGCTAACTAGAACTAGAGGAATACATCCTGCCGTATATTTAGATACATCAGTGATGACTATGATTCACCTGACCTTGCCCTCTCCTGCCTTGTTAGTTGAGTCAAATCTGGAGCCTTTTCTGTAGTGAGACTGGTTTTTAATGGTTTTTCCAATAACACATTTTATGAAAAAATGAGAGCCTGAAATATTTGAGTAATCTAGGTTCGGGCGTTAAGCAGAAGTAGAAAGAGCATGCACACATTTTTGTAGCATGTAGCATTACCTGTTAAGCTGTCATAATCTAACAATAATTTCTAGCTTTATCAGTCTGCAAATACACTACATTACCAAAAGTATTTGCTCGTCTACCTTTGCACACATATGAACTTGAGTGACATCCCATTCTTAATTCATTGAATTTAATATGATGCTGGTCCACATTTGCAGCTGTAACAGCTTCAACTCTTCTGGGAGTGTTTATGGGAATTTTTGACCATTCTTCCAGAAGTGCATTTTTGAGGTCAGACACTGATGTTGGACAAGAAGGCCTGGCTCACAGTCTCCACTCTAATTCATCCCAAAGGTGTTCTGTCAGGTTGAGGTCAGGACTCTGTGCAGATCAGTCAAGTTCTCCCACACCAAACTCGCTCATCCATGTCTTTATGGACCTGCTTTGTGCACATGTGTGCAGTCATGTTGGAACAGGAAGGGGCCATCCCCAAACTGTTCCCACAAATTTGGGAGCATTAAATTGTCCAAAATGTCTTGGTGTGCTGAAGCATTAAGAGTTCCTTTTACTTGAACTACACAGCCGAGTCCAGCTCCTGCTAAACAACCCCACACCATAATCCCCCCTCCACCAATCTTAGTAATGAGGAAATTTCACAGTACCATGCTGGAGTTCACTGAGCTCCTGAGAGTGACCCATTCTTTCACAAATGTTTGTAAAAGCAGTCTGCATGCCTAGGTGCCTAGACTGTATCGATTGGAACACCTGAATTCAATGATTTAGATAGGTGAGTGAATACTTTTGGCAACATACTGTATATTAAATTGTGTTTAACATAAAATAATTAGACCTGCAGTTAGTTTATTTATTGTACCAGCTGTTAAATAATTGTATTTTAAAGGCAAGTAAAAAGAAAAAAAATTAAGAAAACTTAAATAACTGGATATCACCCTTTAATTTCTCCATTTCATCACTTCTATGAAAAACTTACTATTTTTTGTGTTAAAAGTTTTCTGAATATTTCAGCTTAAATAGTTAAAGTATAATAGTAGGACCAAAGGTAACTGGAACAAGTCATTTTCTGTAATGACACTTTTGTGTAAAACTATTTTGATTAAAACATTTTTTTTATGAATTGTGCACTTTGGACATCTTATGTACAGTATGTGTCAAAAAAAAAAATACAAATATTATTTATATCATTGAAATATTACAAAGTAAACAGTCAACATATTTTACCAAGATAATAAGATCTATCCATAATTAAACAAATCAGTCACTGCATTCCTGTGCAAAATATTTTAAAATAAGCCTCAGCCTGCTACAGCAGCAGAGTGATAATATAATGATATGAGACCAAACAGGAACAAAGCCTATGCAGCACAAATGCACTGGATCAGCCACTGTGAGGGGAAAATAAAAGTAGGGTTTCTCTGCTTTTCTTAAGATTGGAGCATAGAACTTTTAACCACATTTGACTCTCCAGTCTGAAGATTAAAAGTCTAAACTGGGGGGATTTTAAGGTAATTAATTAATCTTAAATTCTCAAACCAACTGTGGGCATCCTTGTTCAGTAACTGGTTAAAAGAATGGCATCAACAGGCTTAGACTGTAGTTATTAATTAATATTTCTGATATCTAAACATCAAGCTTGAACAGCGTGCCCATCAAAGTGTGCTTATTAATCAAGTGTGTGGTCCAGTAAACAGGAAACCTCAATGACTAAACTGTACTGATCTCCTGCAGGAGAGTGTGGAGCTGACCGACGTTTACACTGAACTTAAGACTGGAGTGGTTCTGATCCGCCTGCTGGAGCTCATCGCCAGCGTGAAGCTGCCATCACCGAACCGCCGCAAGCTGAGAGTCTACTGTCTGGAGAACAACAGCATTGCCATCAACTTCCTCAAAACCAAAGTAACCTACCTGCTGATGAAGTATTCAACCAAATTTACCAAATTATGCTCACATATACAAACCTCAATGTACAAGTGAAGGTAGTTATATATGTGTCAACAAAAGGGATGGTGCAGTGGTTATCACTGTTGCCTCACACTGAGAAGGCCCTGGGTTTGAATCCAGGCTGGGGCCTTCTCGGTGTGGAATTTTCCTGTGATAGACTGGTGACCCGGTGTGCCCTGCCTGTCGCTCTATAATAGCTGGGATAGACTCCAGTACCCCAACCCTGAATTGAATAAGCAGAAGAAAATAAGTGGCACCTCATCCTAATTAAAAAACAATATTAGTATCATAAAACAGATAAGAACAAGTAAATAAAACAGAATTCAAATTAATTAAGAACTAACAGGGTGAGATGTGGTGCTTGAGATATTAAAGGTTCACTTCTGTGATGTCATCTATCTTCATATACAGCCTGTATTAAATACTGAGTCATTTTTTGATTGTTAGATCTTTGAACTTCACAACAGTATGTACGCTCTACCATCAGATTCGGGTCGATCTCATTGGTCCAGAAAATGTGGTGGATGGGGACCGGACGCTGATCCTGGGTCTGCTGTGGATCATCATCCTCAGGTTTCAGATTGGACAAATCAACCTGGAGGAGGTAGTGTAACAAACATACAACAGCATCTGTAATCTGCTTTAATCTAAATGATTTATTAATGAATTTAACATATTTGGTGTAACCTGCTTTCCTTTCCTTTCCTTTCCTTTCCTTCATCTTCTCACATGTCCTTTGGTCTCCTTTCCCTTATTCCACTATGTTTTCCTTCTTTTCTTCTACTTGTTTTTGTATTTTTCCATTTTTGTTTTATTCTCCTTCCATCTCATCTTCCCTCCTCGTCACTCTCAGGGACACGGAGACAGTGTAGCTCATCGTTCAGCGAGGGAGGCTCTGCTGATCTGGTGTCAGAGGAAAACATCAGGCTACAACGGTGTTGACATACAGGACTTTTCCTCCAGCTGGAGAGATGGACTTGCCTTCAATGCTCTCATCCATGCCCACCGGTAGCATACCTGTACACACACAGTGTTTTCACTTTCTTAAAACATCCTCACTTAAAGTCAAAAACTCAAATCGGTTCTCACAGGGTGAACAAATGTGTGTTTTTCCATGTTTCTGTCCTGTCCTTCCCCATCCCAGACCTGACCTTTTTGATTACCATCGTCTCCATGGCAATGACCCCCGGCGTAACCTGGAGCACGCATTCACTCTGGCAGAGCGGGAGTTCAGTATCATGCAGCTGCTGGAGGTGGACGACATGATAGTCGCTCATCCTGATGAAAAGTCCATCATGACCTACGTGTCTCTGTACTATCACTACTTCTCCAAGATGAAGCAGGGGCAGACCATCCAGAAGAGACTTGCCAAGGTCTCAGTCAACACAAATAACAACACAGCATGTACACATGTACACAACACAAGAAACAAAAAAATCCAGTTGCATTTTGATTTTGGTGTCAATTTGCTTTTTTTTCCCCTTCACAATAATGTCCCTCACATAACTTGTGTCACTGCTCATAGCATGGACTGCTCTGTCCCCTGTAGGCTGATCTTGGTATTGTAACCAATGTTTCTCCTCCTGCTCTCTCCACGTCAGCGTAGATCACTGCACATAACACGCTACAGTTTATAACACAGCTGATGGTACATAAAGGGGTATTAGTTGGCAAAAGGAAAATGTAAACCTCTCTATGATAGCATCCCTCTGCTGACAGGCAGTTTCAACAAGTCAGTGTTTCAAATATACAAATATATAGACTGGAGTATGTGGAAAAAATAGCAATCAATTCTTATTGCATTCTTTTCTGTTACAAGAACAAACTGAAATCTGGAATTTCCGAGCATAAAAAGTAAGAGCAGGATATCAGAAAAGGGGATGATTGTAAATGTTTATAAATAAGCGTTACAGGGGTCTCCTTGTTGGAAAATAACTCCTCAGATGTGATTACATAGATTTGTGTTTCATGTGCATACACAAAATTTACATTTCAGTTTGCCTCAAAGACCCAAAACTTACAATAACATAGAAGGGGTCAGAGTATCAGATAAAGACGCAGGGCAGAAACATGCCTATACCCCCTAGTTTTGTATTTCTTTACAGCTTATTTTGAATATTTTTGTAGTTATCCCAGAATCTTCCACTTTTCTTTTACCTTCAATAAATAACAATTCAATAACACATAAGAAACAGTGTCACAGTGGAGCAGGCTGTTGACCTTTCTATTCTGTCTAATTCACTGTGGGAGGGGCTGCGGACATTAAGCTAATCAGATCAGGCCACACACACTGAGATGCTGCCGGAGGCATTAGCTCTCATTCAGAGAACCAAATGTCTTAAACACACTGAAGCTACAAGCCTTTATCTGCTCCATGCACAGCCTGGCTGGCTTCTGCTGTACACGATAACAACCAAGGATTTAACTGGATAACAGAGAAACTGAATTGCTTCGTCACTGAGCATTGTCAGTTGCTATTTGTTGTCTCTGTTGGCATTTTTCAAGGTTTGTATTTTGTGTGTTTGTTTTGAGACCTGTGGCTGCAGGAGTGGAGGTGTTGTTGCTGGGCACAGTTGCTGCTGTCTAGCCTCCCATCCTTAAATATCAATCACATTAATTTTTTTATGCTACAGTGAAGAAGTTGTTAATCCTGTTTGTTAGTTTTGCATCTCAGTAAGAAAATCAGTTTGCAGTTCTGCATTTCAAAGTATTCAAACTGGCTTCTGCTCTGTCATCTATACCAGCTTTGCTGCCAGAAGTTTACTTTATCATCTTTTTAATAATAGTAAAAAGGGCAGCTAAAAGATTGGATAACTTTTCCCCAGAGCATCTTTATCATCTCTGTAATAGGTGATTGATGGTAAGGGTCCTGAGCAATAGCCTGTATAGTCACTCTTGTGGAACTTTGTGTCTCATTGTATGATTGTCAGCCTAATAAAAATGTTTGGAAGTGATAGTTTAAGCTTAAAAAGGCACAACATACAGGAAAGGTTCATATGCTTTTTTTTTTTTCCATAAGTGGAATTCAATGATTCCTTGCAATGTTGTGTTGTAATGGTTAGAGTTTAAGCCTACAGCCACAGCCTGTACCTGATCCTTTATTTATCCCACTGCTGGGAAATTTGCAGTCTTCCAGCAACAAAGGGGCTAACCTGCTAACAGAGGAATCGTTAAAAAGGCAAGATATGTAAAATTTAAGGTTGCATTTAAATGAGCACCTTTGCTTGCTAATTGATTGGTTAGGAATAATCTTTATGTCTTTGACTGGCCAGTCAAGATGCCATTAGAACATATCAAGCTAAATGATGCAGCAGAGATCTTTTCTCCACAGATTGTTGGGATACTGATGGAACTGGACGATATGAAGTTCCAGTATGAGAGAATGGTCTCAGATCTGCTTCACTGGATCAAAACCAAGGTAACAAGTCAAGCCAATTTTATATATATATTAAACAAAATCTCAAGTTTAGATTTGGTGGGATTATAATATGATCTCTCCTACTTAGATAAACAACATATAAAAACATAGGAATATAAGAAAAATACCAGTTAATGAATTAAATTTGGTGATTATTGTTTGACTCAATGACTAAAGGTGGTGCAGCTGAATGACAGAAGATTCCCAAACTCTTTGAGGGAAATGCAGACGCTGATGACAGCTTTTAAGACCTACAGAACTGTGGAGAAACCCCCCAAATACCAGGTCAGATAACCCTCAACATACCAATTTTTATCTGGCTGCTTCCTTAATTCACCTCCTCAAGGTTAAATCTTTTTTCCTTTTTTTTTCAGGAGCGTGGCGCAACTGAGGCCCATTTATTCAGTCTGAAGACTCAACTGGCAGCCAACAACCAGAGGGCTTACAATCCTCCAGAGGGTACAGAACACTTACTGTACAGTCAATTATAATATAAGATGTGCTGAGTAATTGTTTTTATAAATGTCTTCACATTGTTGTGGGTCATTTGTGGGTTAATGTGACACTACATCAAAGATAAACAGATAAAAGTGAAAAACCCTGCACGTGTCAGCAGTATCTGAGGAGGATCACTGATGTTTAAACACATTTTTCTTTGCTGTGTTTGTAAAGGTAAAACCCTGAATGACATAGAGAAAAGTTGGGCTTTGCTGGAGAGGGCTGAACATGAACGAGAACGAGTCCTACAGGAGGAATTGCTACGCCTGGAAAGCCTGGAGCAGCTTGCACAGAAGTTTGGCAGGAAGGTGAGAACTACTCTACTCATTTATTTTCTTAGTTCTTTTGACTGTGCAGAGTTCTGCTGTTTAAATGTTGTGTTTACATAGAGTATGTGCATATTTTGGTTATAAATCTCCTAGTTTTGATCATATTGTAGATCATAATATTATGGAAATATCTTGCACATTTCTGAGTACATTACAGTATAAATACCAGTTTATGAGTACAGATTACTGCAGTGTGTGTAGGAGTAAATTTCAATGTGATGTTTTGGTGATTTTAACCTTAAATCGATGTGACTGTTTCACCACTGCACATGTTTGTGAGGTTCTGTTCACTACAACCCCACATCTAGAAAAATGTCACACACACACACACACACACACACACACACACACACACACACACACACTACACACACACACACAAAAGACTGAAAGATCAGATCAGATCTAAATACAGGCAGCATTATGTTCTCCATTGCGTCGCCTTTCACATCTGTCACATGTGCTCAGGGCGAACCTGCTCTCATCTGTGAAAAGCACAGGGCACCAGTTGTAGAGCTGCCAATTCTGGTGTTCCATGCCAAATGCCAAATGGGCACAAAACCTTAAATAATCAAAATTCCAACAGTGCAGTTAACCTCTAACACATTGTAAATTTATAAACACAAATTAATTGGTCTACAATCGCCTCACTTATATTGTATGTTTTAGAACAATTTTAAAAACTGGATTAAATATAGGCACACTTTGACTGGAAACAAACTATTAAGACACAGTGTCTCTGTTGTTTCACTTGGCTGACGCTTAATCTATGCAGGCAGGCAGTAGCAAAACCCTGGATCTGATATTTGACATTCTGCCTGGTTGTTAGAAAAAAACTCAATATATTGGAATAACCTCTATGAGCCTTTTAAAAGCCAAACTTGAGCAGGGGTCACGTGAGCATATTGTCATATGAAACCGTATTTTTTTTTGTTTTCAGGCAGCTCTGAGGGAGGGCTATCTGGAGGACACACTGCGTCTGATCCGGAGGCAGGACATCCGTGGTCTGTCCACTCTGGAGGAGGCTCAGGCAGCTGGCCGCCGTCTGGAGGCCCTGGCCACTGATGCTCTGGCCCGAGAGCCACGCTTCACGGCCCTCAGAGACATGGCTAACTCCATTAAGAGAGGAAACTATCACAGCAAGGAGCAGGTTGTCAGGAGGTGTGATGAGAATGACTGTGTCATCTCAAGTCTTTTTCTTGTTGAAGGAAGTCACAGGCTCACTTTCTGTTTGAGTGACATTAAGAAAACAGAACTAATCAGTCTTTGTGCTCTATATAATAATTCTAAGGGAGGAGAGCATCAGCCATCGATGGAAGGACCTGCTGCAGCAGCTTCAAGAACAAAGGGTGCTTTTGGGAAATGTAGTTGAAACTCTGAGCATCCTGCGAGACATTGAGCTTGTCTCCCAGGAACTGAAAGAACTACAGGTGAGTTAGGAACAACATTTTTAGTTAATAATGAAGATACTGAGATGGGTCTCTGAGGGGAAGTGGGAGGATTTTAATGTTACTGGCTGTCCCCTCCCTCATCCTCTCTTCAGAGCCAAGCCAGTTCCTCTGAACTGGGGAAGCAGTTGGCAGAGGTGGAGTCTCTTCTTCAGAAACATGATCTCCTGGAAGCTCAGATCTCAACTCATGGTGAAACCATAAGTACAATCAGTAGCAGAGCTTTGAGGGTATGGTAATAATTATTATTGTCTCAATTCCTATTGGTTCACTGTTTGGGGAGTTTTTAAGGATTTTAGGGCTTTTTTGGGGGGATCTATCTGTTAGACTGACCCACCTCCTTTCTCATTCTCTCTCCTTCAGGCAAAAGTAAGAGATGGCCAGCAGATTCAGAGCAGAGCGAGAGCTCTCGACACTCAGTACAAATCTTTGGTCTCCCTCAGCAGCAGCAGGTTTGCTTCAGTTTTCTCTTTTTCAGCAGGGCAGAAAATCAGTTATCAAGGAACAGGCCTAAACATCTAATTTTTCTTTATACCTCCTTCCATTCTTTCTCTTTTGCCATATTCTGTTACTTCTGCTCTCACCTTTGCTCATCTTTTCCCTTTTCCTCTCCTCTGTCAGGAGGAGGCAGTTGGAGGCTCAGTTGAGGTTGTTTGAGTTCTTCTTTGACTGTGAGGAGTTGGAGGCTTGGCTATATGAACGCTGGTTGAGGTTGCAGACAGCTGGACTTGGACGAGACCTCAACCACATCCAGCTGGCACAACAGAAGCACAAGGTGAGCCACAGATCGGTGCATACGAAAATTTGAGCCCTTAAAGAGTCTAGGTTTGTTTTGTACACAGGCACATGTACATAAGTGTGCCAGCTGTTCAACAATAGAATCATGGAAAGATCACTTTTTTGCACCTTTTTAGTGGTGAGAAACAGAGATGATGCAGTACAGAGACTCTGTGTCAGAGAACTGACTGGAATACGGAGCGGTCATGGTACCCCCATTCGGGATAAGAATGGAAAGCTGCTTCTGAACCAAGGATGAACAGGTCCAGCAATTGCGACAGCAACCAACCCATGCCCACCGAGCTCTTTGATCCAGCACCCAATTTACCAGTGAATATTGGTCCAATAATTGTTGAAGAAACAAAAACATTGACACTTCTTCTTAAATGTGGAAAGGCCACCAATTTGGATGAAATTTCCACTGAACTTCTGAAGCATGGTAGATAATGGCTGGCTGAAGTCCTCATGAAATTACTAAAAGCTTGTTGGACCGCAAGTTTTTATGGTACTGCATGATTGGCAAAAAGGTGTCATCATAACACTACCCAAGAAAGGTGACCTAAAAGATTGTGAGAACATTGTTTTCCATCCCCAGAAAAACCCTTTGCGTTGTTCTATTCCATCCTCTGTTGAACAGCTGAAGAAACAAGCTGGCTTTTGCAGTGGCCGTTCATGCATTGAACAGATCTTTACCCGGCGAATTATCATTGAACAATTAACTTCATAGGTTTCATTAAAGTGTTCGATAGTGCACACTGCACAACTTTATGGAGCATATTACGAACTTATGGGATTCTGACGCAGTTTGACATCTTTACCATCATCCCAATGCACAATGGCACAACAAATTTCTTCTAGATTGAGACTGGAATATGTCAGGGTTGTGTGCTCACCCCTTTTTTTTATTCCTTCTTGCTGTTGATTTTGTTATGAGGAAGTCAGTCAACCGGGAGATGGGCTTGCCTTGGAGAGAAGCTAGACATCTTGTAGACCTCATAGCTATCCTCAGCTTGACACAGAGAGATCCTCATATGACGATGGCAGCCCTAAAACGGGAAGCTGTAAAAATGAGCCGGGTGGGCAATGCATTAACTATACTACAATGACTACGACCGATCTGGGCATCTAAACTCGGTACAAATATGTCTTTTTAATTAGTAGTTGTGCCCACTGCCCTGTACGCATGCAAAACAACAAACATTTCTCAACTCCTTAACATTATAGCAACAATGAGGCTTGTGCTGGGCTGAGAATTTTATTGACTATCACCACAATTAGCAAGCGGGTGCAGCTACTAGCACTGGCAAGGGGGGCCATCTGCTGATAGCCAGGGGAATAGCTGGAGTGTGGTGAAAGGGGTGGTGGTGGTATACATATGATGTATAATATATCAACATATCAAAGACATGAAAAAAACATCCTTTTGGCTTAGAATATCTGTCAAGTTTAAAATTAAATCTAAATTCCATAACACAAAGAATGGGAATGGATCTAAAAAAACAAACAAGAAATAACATCTAGGTCCTGGTTTAAGTCATGTAATCTGGTCATCTCGTGTTTAGGCTAAACATGAACACACTGTGAGAATAAATGCATTTTAAATGTTGCTTTACTGTAGCTGTTAGTTCAAATAAATAATAATTTGATCTGATTATATTCTCATAGGCACTGGAGGCGGAGATCCAGGCCCAAGAGTCTTTATATAAAGGTGTCTTGGGTCGAGGTCAAGATCGGCTCTCTAAACAGTGCCAGGTCAATCAGCAGACTGTTCAGAAGTGGATCAGGACTCTGAAGAAGCAGTGGAGCCACCTGACTGAGGAGGTGACAGCACATCGTGACAGGCTGCGGGCTGCCGCCAACATAAAGCAGGTGACTAAAACGTAATTAAAAGCAGAGAAAAAGAAGACAAGAAAGAAAAACAACAGTTCTGGTTTTGTTTTTTTTGCTCTCTACAAAAGAATGATTTTCACATCATATTAGTCTAATTATTTTGCAGTCAGATTTTCATGTAGTGTGATGCTTTTATGGTATAGTTTTTGACCATCACGTCATTTACTTCAGTCTTGTTTTCTTGTGTGGTCTTTGGAAGCTGGTCAAGATTTCCATAGACATCCCTTAGGACAGTAACCTCTATTTCTCTGACCAGTATTTTGCAGATGTGACAGAGGCTAACTCCTGGCTGGGTGACAGGAAGCCACTGCTGATAAGTGAGGATCATGGGAAGGATGAATCTAGCACAGCAGTGCTTCTGCAGCGACACCTTCGTTTGGAAAAGGAGATGGCGGCTTATGTCTCAGAGATAAAGAGACTGTCAGAACAGGCAAAGAGTGCAGCACAGCTAACGGCGCTGACTGTGAGTCATATGAAACAATGACTGATACTGATACCAATATTTGAAAAAAATCCAGTATGAAGAAGCTACTTTTAGCAGCTCCCTTGTCACAAGGGTTGCCAGAGTGGGGCACTCCACATGTTTGATTTGCCAGAGTTTTTTGTGCCTCATGTCCTTCCTGATAAAACCCTAAAGGGGATTTATCAACAAAGTTTCTTTCTTTTATTTTCTCATCCTTTGTAGGTGGAGCCTCAGCAAAGTAAGATGATCCAATATAGCGATTCCTCTGGGGAGGAGGATGAGGAGCCAGCAACACAGACCTCACTATCCAGTACCAGGGGTGGGAGGGGCTCTGTAAGCACCCCCCCTCAGAATCAGGAGAGCAAGGCCAAAGTTCGCTTCAGATACAGCAGAGGTACTGGAGGGCTGCAGAGTATGATGAGAAATTGCTACCATACATACATGAGTTCCTAAGTCTCTATTTTGCACCCCATGCTGTTAATCTGTCATCACTACACTGTGTGATTTTTATATCTGATTATACTCATTTTTCTGTCAGAGTTAAAATGGAATCTTGCTAGGTCAAACCAAGTCACATAATGTGTCTGTGGACAGACACACAGTGTTCAACCATCATTATAGCGAGGTAGCTACCTTAAAAAGCGGTGACCTAGTCTGGAAAGTATTGGGACGTTTGACTGCAAAGAGAAACTTTTCAATACTGAATGTTGTGGGACAGAAATTTTTATTAAATATTTAGGCAAATTTATAGAGATGCTCTTGTTTACAGAGAGGATCAGCTAACAAGGCAACTTAAGGTGATGAACATCCTGCTTTCTGTCCTTCAGCATTAACTGTGTCTGAAAATGTTAGATCTGTGGGAAACATTAAGGAAAAATGGCTTTCCTCTGATTCACTATTTCCTGTAACATGGGTTAGGTTAACACTAGTTTATGAAGAACAATAATCTGTGACAGAAAATAAGGAAAAGCAGATGAGGTCCATTTTAACTTGCTTTGCTGTCATTTTTGCATTTATAAAATGCAGCCAACTGCATTGTGGAATTGTTAGATGCAAGTACATGCTCTAGCTGTATCTGAAATGACAGAACAAACAATGTATAATGGATTTTTTCTTGAAATGTATAAACTGAATTTAACTAAGTAACTAAGTGTAAACTAATTTAAACTGATTTCAGGTCAGTTTCCATGGGATCGCAATGAGATTGTGACCATTATCAGCACTGAGCTGGATGGAGACAGAGTTCTGGCCAGAGACAGTGGAGGAAACCAGCAGCTCATTCCCAAAACCTACCTGAACATGCTGCCAGCCAATGTATGATCAATAGTGAGCCATTTCTTAGATCAGTCATATAACTAAAACAATTTAATACATTTAAATTGGTGTTCTAAAAACATACTGCAGTCATTCATCCAGTTAATTGTGGGGTTCATCAAGGCTCAGTCTGAAGTCCCCTAATGTTTATTTTGTGTATAAATGCTTTACTAAATAGAATGTCAAAAACAAGGCTTCAAGGCTTGAAGTAGTAGCTCAGTGTTGTAATTAAATAATGGCATAGTTTTTTTTTGTTGCAAAATTTACAAAATTATTTGCAGATTTCATTGCAATTTTTTTCTTTATAGAAGATTGACTGGCTTCAATTAATTTCAACGTGACTTGTCATCAATCAGTCCATTAATTTAATAATTTATAACATCAGGAAATATTGCATATCACTCCCCAGCATGCCTTGCATTAACCTATCTATACCTTTGGGCACTATGATGGTAAATTATTGTGTGGTATTATGTGGAGGGCAGAAATTTATGTTGAGTTGAAAGCACCAAAAATTAAGTCTTTAAAAATACTGTCCTCAGGTTCCCCCACCCACTCCAACTGTCTCAACAAATGGCATGCCAGAAAACTCAAGCAAGAAATTGAGTCGTCCTAGGCGCAGGCGCTCTATGCGTCGCAGCACGGCTGAGATCAAAACTGCATGGCTGCCAGACCCCCAGTACCAGCGAGACACTGTGGAGAGCACACAGGCCAGCTTGGACCAAGAGTACAAGTTCTTGTACAACCTAGTGAAGGTGAGAAAGAGCCAGCATTGAGAATATAGCCCGTGTCAAGATGAGATTAACATACAGTAAAGATGGGCACATTCAGATCAGGTATATTCTAAAATCAGATTTGTGTACACTGGTTTTCAGACAAAGACGAAGAGCCTGGAGGAGACACTGCGTCTCCATCGATTTTACAACAGCTGCCACGAGTTTGAGTCATGGATTGAGGATAAGGAGAACATCCTCAACACCTTCAGGACTGACGGTGACAATGTAGCTGTGGTTCAGGCCAAATATGAGGTGAAGACCCCCTTAGAAAAAATATATTCAAAACATGGCTAAAAGGACATTTTGGGGAATGGCTGTGTTCAGTACAGCGCTGGAGTGAAAATCTGTGCAGCTTAACTTACTAACAGCGGTTACCAGCTTATTTAGCTGAAGCAAATGTCCCAACCAATACCTTTGATGGTCATTAATTAAAATTATTTTTCTAATTAGTTTCATCTTTAAATGCAAATCAAGGCTATATTACAGCCATACATAACTGTCATTTTTTTCAGTTAAGATCTTCACACCCTGGTATTCCACAAACCTTAACAACAGTCAGGTGCCAAAATTGCCTATTCTTGTCCAAAAAGTGTATAACTTTTTGGGGTTTTTTTTGCTGATGGTAGGAAAGTAAACATTGTGAGTCTACTTATAAATGAGTAAATAAGAGCACAGTGATGGGGAAGTATGTTAATAAGGGGCCGCTGTCACACTATCTTGGTGGTGCAGAACCTGGTTAGATGGATTCTGACGCCAACAGATTTGTAGATGAAGATTGTAAAAGGAGAAACATTAAAATTTCAAATACTGTAATTGTTCACAAAGGAGAAAACCCAGAAAATGACATAAACTCTCCAGGAGAATGTCGGCTTTCATCTGCTCTGGCCACTTTTGTAGGTTAATCAGAAATGCAAAAATATGGTTTTAGACAAAGTTACATGTAGCTGATAAGAGAGTGGTTCTTACTCAGTGCAATTCAGTTGTCACTGATTTATTTATTTGTGTGTGTGTGTGTGTGTAGCATGAATGTTTAATGTTTAATCTTTAGTGTCTGAATTCCACCCAAGCAGAATATTTTATGTTTATTTATTAATTTTTATTTAATTTTTAATTTGACTGCTGGGCACATTAAAATGCTTTTTTGTCTTCTTCAAAATAAACTCACACAAATTCAGATTTATGAAATAACTGAATGATTTGATTTGTTTTAGAACTTCCTGACTGAGTTGGCGAGTGGGCGGGGTCAGTTGGATGACATCATCAAGATGGCAGAGGAGCTGGTGAAGAGTCAACACAGTAAACAGAAAGAAATTCAGGCCAGACAGAGGGCAGTGTCCAAAAGGTGCAAGAGACCACCATCAGCACAACAACCCAGATACACAAACTGCATGCTGTAAAAAAGTGATACTGTTGATGTCTTAGAGTGACACATACCTGTGGTGGTGGTGTCTCACTGTTACTATTATTAAATGCAGACAAAATGATGCAAAATCATTGCTACATGGTAGCAGAGAATCTGGACAGGTTCAATATAGGACAGCCTTTTCAAATATTGGACAGTTTTGAAGTAGCAGAAGCTACTGAAGGCAGCAAAGTACTGACTGTGTGAAAAGTGTGTGAAAGTTCTCGGTTCCCGGTGCGTTGCAGGTGGGATCAGATCCAGCAGCTAAAGGATGAAAAAGGACATAAGCTGCTGAGTACAGCGGACGTGCAGTCCTTCCTGCAGAGCTGCGAGGAGGCTAAAGCTCAGCTGCAGGCTGAGCTGTCCCGGCTCGACGAAGTGGACATGGGCTGCAGCGCCTTCAGTCTGCTTGCTGAGGAGAAGAACCAGGCTCAGGCCCTTAGAGACATCCAGATGCTGGAGGGAAAGATCGCTTACCTGAAGAGTGTTGCAAAGATGTATGAATAATACAGAGCAGCATCTGTCTGAATAGCTCAAGTGAAAATTTCTCAAAACTTGAATTTTTAGCTGAAGTGATTTTTCTAAAGACACTTCCTAGTGGAGCAGACTTCCACTCAATTCAGTTTGTTCACTTCTTGTGTCACAGGAAGCAGGATTGCAGTCCAGCAGAGAGTGCGGCCATTATGGAGGAGGTTCGAGCTTTGGAGGCTCTGTTGAAGCAGGTGATGTTTCACTTCTTTGTTTCAGACTGAGCAGAAATGAGCTTCCTCCGAAGGCTGTCTGGGGCTACCATTAAAGTTTAGGGAGGGATCAGTTATAATGGAGGTGCTCCTCCAGATTGAAAGGAACCAGCTGAGGTGGTTTGAGCATGTCCTACTGGAATATGTAGCTCATCTAGAGCTGGAAGATGTGGCTATGGAGACAGAGGTCGGGGCAACTCTCCTTAAATTGCTGCTCTGACCTGTATAAGCAGTACAAGTTATTTAATTAATTTATTATGTGATATTTAGCTGCATTTCGGTCATGTTAATCTTGTTTGAAATGAACAAGAGCCAGACCCAGAGACTGTTACTGTCACTACAAGTTTATTGTCAAGCATGTAAACTATATTTTGTGGTTTTAAAAAAAAAAAGGTTTTGTGTCAGAATTTTGTATTAATTAGTGTCAAAACTATACTCCTGTTTTTGTTTTTTTATCTTTTTTTTAATTTTTTTATCTTATTTAGGTGAAACTTCAAGCATCAGACAGACAGCATCTCCTGGAGGAGGCCCGCAGGCTGCAAAGCTTCCAGCAGCAGGCTAAGGAGCTAGAGCGCTGGGCAGGTTCAGTCCAGGAACGGCTCCTGCAGGAGGAGACAGCAAGTGATGTGGCCTCGGCTGTGGCGTTGCTGGAGCAACACCAGGAACTGCGACTAGAAATGGAGGCACAGAGGGGCAGGTAAACAGCAGAAACATTCATTTAATTACATTAATTTAATTATATTTGGTTAGAAAATTTAATTTGCAGCATCAGTGAATTTAAATGCAGAGTGTTTTAGCACTTATTAATGATTTATTTTGTTTTTTAAAAGCATCTTAAAGAATGCAGAATCAGTAACTGTGTGCACATAGTTTTTTAATTTCAGTATTAACACCCATTACCTTCCATAATGGCTGCCAGCACTGTGAGCCATAATAATCCCCTTCTGACCAAAGAACGGAGAAGATTTTAGATGAATCTACATCATCATTTAAGTGGACCGTGTCTCCCTCACTGTGTGTGTTTTTGCCAGGCTGAAGGAGATGGAGAACTTGGGGAAATCGCTGCAGCAGGGATCGTCCAATGGGAAAATGGGTGGTGTTGACATCCAGCAAACCCTGGACAGTCTCAGTGCTGATTGGACTAAGTTGGAGAAGCTGTGGGCTAGTAAAAAGCAGTATTTGAAGCAGGGTGTGGAGCTCCAGAGGCTGAACCAAGAGGGAGACCGGATTGAGGCTGCACTGACTGGACATGAAGCCCGACTGAGAGTCAAAGACGTTGGGGTAAGGGTGCTCCTGTGTCACCTTTTTACATGGTCTGACTCGCTGAAATTTTGCCATTAAATTGGAATCTTAAATATAAAGTGCTCAAAAAACAAAAGGAACACTTTGAAAACACTTCAGATCTCAATGGAAAAATACATCATTCTGTATATCTATACTGATATGGACTGGGTAATGTGTTTGGAATGAAATGATGCCACATTTTTTGATGGAAATGAAAACTATCAACCTACAGAGGGCAGAATTCAAAGACACCCCAAAAATCAAAGTGAAAAAATAATGCAGCAGGCTGGTCCATTTTGCTGAAATTTCATTGCAGCAACTGAAAATAGTACTCAGTACTCAGCCCCGACATGCTTGTATGCATGCCTGACAATGTCGGGCCATGCTCCTAATGAGACGACGGGCGGTGTTCTGGGGGATCTCCTCCCACATCTGGACCAGGGCATCACTGAGCTCCTGAACAGTCTGAGTTGCAACCTGGTGACATCAAATGGATTGAAAAATACAGTCCCAGAGGTGTTCTATTGGATTTAGGCCAGGTGAGAGTGGAGGTCAGTCAATGGTATAATTTCCTTTATCCTCCAGTAACTGCCTGCAAATACTCACAGTATGAGACTGGGCATTGCTGTGCACCAGGAGGAACCCAGGACCCACTGCACCAGTGTAGGGTCTGACAATGAGTCCAAGTATTTCATCCTGATACCTAATGGCAGTCAGGGTGCCGTTGCTTAGCTTGGCTGTGTGTCCCTCCATAGATATGCTCCCCAGACCATCACTGACCCACCACCAAACTGGTCATGCTGAACGATGTTACCAGGCAGCATAATGCTCTCCACGGCTTCTCCAGACTCTTTCACATCTGTCACATGTGCTCAGGGTCCCTGTCCAGCTCTCCTGGAGTAACTGCCTGTCTCCTGGAGTCTCCTCCATGCTCTTGAGACTGTGCTGGGAGACACAGCAAAGCTTCTGGCAATGGCATGTAATGATGTGCCATCCTAGATGAGTTGCACTACCTGTAGGGTCTAGATATCACCTCATGCTACCAGCAGTTACACGGACCCTAGCCAAAAAGATGGGAAGGGAAGATGTTGGTGACCTCCACCTGTAAAACTATTCCTGTTTTGGGGTTTGTCTCATTGTTGCCCCTCTTATTAATTTCATTAACATCAAAGCAGCTCAAACTGATTAACAACCTCCTTTGCTACTTAACCTACCAGGTCAATATCCTAGAAGTTTAACAGACTTGATGCTCTGTTCCTTTAAGTTTTTGAACAGTGTATATTTATAGTAATTTGTGAGGTCTGGGAACACAGTACAGGGATGTTCTACCATAAAGATGTCAAAATAATAGTGTTTCTATTCACTGATGCAGGACTCTGTAGACAGTGTACACAGTCTGCTGGGGCGACAAGAGGAGCTCGAAAGTCTTCTTAAGGCTTTGGATCAAAGAGTGGATAAATTCGCTGAGCAGAGCCAGGTGCTAATCAACCAGCAGCACTTTGCTTCAAAAAGGTAAGAGAACACATAATAAATAAATACCATAATTTCCAACCCCATATTTTAATTCTTGAACTCTGCTGGAGGAGTTTTGCATAATTTGCTTTTAAAACACAATCCTTCTTTACCTAACCTGAAGCCTTTTTCCCTTACACTGAGGAAGCCCCTTTTTTAAATTCACTGGAACAAGCTGTTGTAGCTCCCTTCCCCTTCCCTTTAGGCCAACTGGCTTCAAAGAGGGTGCAGCAAACATAAGGTCTGAGCAGCAGGTGGGTGGGGCTGCATCCCTGATATGACCAAATTAAGGATATCATTTCTAACTGACATAAAGAAACGAGTAGAAAAGGCCAGTATGCAGGCACAAATAGGAGTACTTCTATGAATGGACTATGACCAATATGTTGTGTGAGTAGTTCTACAAATAGAGCAAAGCCACAGACTCTTGAAAGATAACACGTCACTGCAAAAATTAACTTCTCTGCTTGCTATTTCAACCTAACAGGAAAGCTTTGATACAGTGTGTACACAGTTTACAGAGCAACTAGTATGTTTCCTTTCCATTCAACATGAATCGGCTCCGTCTTGTGGTCAAATAAATTACAACACCATATGTTTACAGTAGCACCTCTGCTGCTGTGGTTAAATAGCTTGTTAAGGGTCATGCCCATTGCTACCGATAACAATAATCTTCTCAGACAGATGGCAAGGGATTGTGCACCTTACTGATGAAATAAATAGTCCGTCTAACAATTAATATGGATAAGTCAATAATCTTACAATAAACTGTGCAACAACTCTTTAACTCTTTTTTTTTTAAACCCTCTATGTTTGTCTCGCAGCATCAAAGAACGGAGCAAGAACATCCAGAAGGCCAACAGGAAGCTGAAAGAGAGCTGCAGGCAGAGGAGGAACCTGCTGCTCGACTCCAAGAAATACCAGGTACTATTATCATCATACTAATAACAGAGTAACTATTTTAAAAAGGGTGTAGTATGTTGTTTGATCTTTCGAGTGCCTGCATCAATCAGAAAGTTCTTAATTCTGTATTCAGAGGGTGAATCAGTAATTTATCTGGTGTTTTCTGTGGCAGGAGTTCCAAAGAGATGCAGATGAGCTGCTGCTGTGGATGGAGGAGAAGTTTAAGGTGGCAGAAGATGAATCCTACCGAGACCCCACCAACATCCTCTGGAAGCTGAAGAAACATGAGGCGGCTGAGAAGGAGATGCAGGCCAACCAAGTGTGGTTGGACAGGCTTGTTCAGGTACACCACCGCTCATTTTTCACCCAGCACCCACTTCTGCAAGGGAAAACTAACAGTTCTAACAGGTGTTTCATGGTCATTTCCTCTGGCAACACCTGCACTGTTACAAATATGAAAAGCTGACATGGACTTTACTGAGATGTAACCTTCAATCCATATGTGTGTTAAGCTGGG
Source organism: Pterophyllum scalare (assembly GCA_024447675.2). Lineage (NCBI taxonomy): Eukaryota > Metazoa > Chordata > Actinopteri > Cichliformes > Cichlidae > Pterophyllum > Pterophyllum scalare. The sequence goes on along the minus strand of JAMQGT020007756.1, from coordinate 39,136 downwards.
ACAGGAGATGATCGCTGAAGAGCACTACAACAGTCAGCGCATCAGCAGGAAGTCTTCTCGGCTCAGCAGGCAGTGGAAGAAACTGAAAGACAAGATGGCCGACAGGGGGAACAGGCTGAGACAGGCGGGACAGCAGGAGCAGCTGATGGAGCTGCTGCAGGTGAACTCTTCTATTTGGCAATCACTAGTTGGAAATCCACTAGCACGAGGGCCTGAAAGCGAAGTTAGCAACTAGGTGTCAAAAACTGCAGTTCATCCTGTAGCCCCTTCAAATAGAGCTCCAGTCTGAGAAAAATCTCCTGTTTTCCCCCTCAGGATGCCAAGCTGAAGATTGAGGCCATCCAGTGGATGCTGAACAACGCTGCCAAAGGTCACGACCTGCGCTCCAGTCGACAGCTACTAAAGGTGAGGACAGGTGAGGCCTACATTGATCTGAATGACTCAGTTTCACAGTCAGCGGTCAGTAAGTACTTTGCATGTGTGTGTACATGCAGGAGCATCAGCAGCTGGAGCAGGAGGCCAAGGAATTGGCAGAGAAGATCAACTCTATTGTGAGCAGGGCCAAACACCTCGCCTCCAACCACTTCGACTCTCACAGGATCCTCCAGGAGACAGACGCCTATCTCACTTTGTAAGTTACTCTGCACACTCTTTAGAGAAGGGCCGTTAACTGTGTATAAAGTAAATTTAAAAATTCACATTTTAAAAAGTGAAGCAGCTGGCTTTCAGCTGTAGGCCTGATGAGCATTCTTTCTGTAGATTTAAATGGCTCCCAGGCTGTTAAAGTATGATGAACCAAGGAGGTATTTGCATTTATTGCAGTTAGAGCAGCTTCAATACATAGGATAGATACCAAGTGCATGATAAAGAAAAGCAGAGGAAGAAAGAAGAAGAGGAGCTTCTGGAGCCTGATCCAGATCAGGGGTGTGTCAACTATGAAAACCATCAACATTAGCAATCAAAAGTATTTTTTTGTGTTCTATGAAGGATGACTATAAATACACACGGAACTATATGACACAGAGGAAACTAATTGGGGTGATGATAGCAATCATTAAGGTGGAAAAAAAAGGCAAAAGTATGAAGTAAAACAACAATAGAAAATAACCACAAAAATCAAAACAGATCACGACAACAAGGACGAGAAAATTAACACAATGACAAAATGTGAAAGACAGACCGAAGCACAGCAGAGATGGCTAAAAAATTAAAAATATAACAGGATCCTAAAACCATCACCGTGTCCCATCTGGGTTATTTGTGGCACTGTGCATCTCCTCTTGGGTGCTTTGTTCTGTATGTTATTAAAAAACAATAACAGAAATGAAATTCGGTGCTGCAGGTTCAAATCCCTGCAGAAACCTCTGGACCAAGCGTCGTGCACAGCTGGAAGCATCTGTGGTGCTGTTTGGGTTTTATCATGATGTGGATCTAGAGCTCAACTGGATCTCTGAGCATCTTCCTGCTGCTGGATCTACAGGATACGACAGGTCTCTGGCTGGAGCCATCAGCCTCATGCAGAAGCACAAGGTACAAGCTGGGCTGCAGTTCTTCATCCATAAAAACTCCCCCTTCCACCCATTTGTTAATTGAAGAAGCTCAGAAGCACAGTGGAAATAGAAATGAACTAAAGGGTGATTTGGGACATTAAAGGTCTTTTTTTTCTGAGTTTTACTCAATATTTATGGATCCACACTGTCTCTTTGCTCATTCGAGGCTGTGCGTATGTGTGTGTTTGCCCAGGAGCTGCAGGCCGAAGTGAAAGCCCATCGAAAACACCTGAACCGTGTCCTGGAGAAAGGGCGCTGCCTGGCCAAATCCAGCAAATTAGAAGGAGAGGAGGTGCTGCAGAGGTGCTGGGTTTTTGTTCGTTTGTTTTTTCAGGATAAAATTTTAAAGTTTCATCAGCCTTTGATTCAAAAACAACACTTCTATAAATAGAAGTATCATTTTTGCGCATTCGTGCAGTGTAGTGAATCTACCTAACACGGAGTTTGCTTATATAAATAATGTATATAAATCATAATTATGGAGAGCCAAAAGCTGGTCAAACAAAGTTAAACAACAACGAAAGTGATTGTGGAAAACTTTTAACTTAGTCCACCAACAAAGAACAACAAAATAACAATTAACTTTTATAAGTTTCATGGACGACCCTGTCCAGATGGCTTGGTGATCACACTTGTGTTTGAAGCCCAAAACACATTTAGCGAATGACATTAAAATGACTAAATCTATGAGAGAAACTAACACTCTGAATAAATGTAGGATCCTAGGCTCTCTGTTTTGACCAGGTGTGTTCTGGCTTTCTGCTGTTTTGCAGGTGCAGCCACCTCAGCACAGAGTGGGATGAGCTTGAGGACGCCTGCAAAAAGAGAGCCGCTCACCTCAGCAAGGCCATTACCAGAGAACAGGTGAGATGGACATTTTATGTTGAAAGGAGGTAAAGGTCTGATACTGCCCCTCCATCATCAAAATGCCCTTAAGCAAGGCACTTAGTTCTGCAGCTGTCTAACTGATCAGTTAGAATTCAGTGTGCTAGGATTTTATACAAAACAAATAAATAAATAATAAACCACTGTGACTCATCTCCAGCTGCTGCTGGACTGCTCAGAGCTGGAGTCCAGACTCACCGAGATGCTCAGTCTGGTGAACATCGATGACTATGGCAAAGACCAGCTGGCCACACAAAGCCTCATTACTAAACACCAGGTACAACACGTGGTCTGATTGGCGTACACTTCACTTAATCAGTAGAGTACCTCATCTCATTCCCATATGTTCCTGAGGATGGAATCAAAAGACAGTGTGCAGATAGTTCTTTTCTCCAGGAATCAGTAAACACTCTCCTTGTGGTCCTGCAGGTGTTGGAAGGACAAATGGAGGTGCTGGAAGGTGAAGTAGAGGCGTTAGGAGACCAGGTTGAGCAGGCCATTCAGAACTGGAGTCTGGAGGAACTCAGCAGACCCTACAGTAGAATCAGCAGCCTGAACCAGCAGCTGCAGCACCAGGCTGCACTTAGGTGAATGCACACTCATAATGTTGGATTACTTGATCAGTTTCTTTCCAGCCTTTCCTCACAGAGACATGGCAGCATGTTATGGAAGAAGTACATAACTTCTTACAACTGACTTTGTTTGGCTCATATTTGTTTCTTTACTTTTGTATCTCTGAGTTTTTTGACTCTCTCTCCTGATAGTTTTTCCTTTTGTCTATTTGTTGTGATTTTGCATCTCTTCGTTTATTGTGGGACAAAAGGAGGTTATGTTTTTGGAAGCATTTGTGTGCATGTGTGTCATTCTGTCCGTAATCACAGTAGCTCAGAAAGTTTTGAATCAATTCTGATACAACCTTGGTATGACTATATCTATTAAAATCTGCCTCACATTCAGATTAGAAAGGTCTTTAAGATCAACTTAACAATTTATTGGCCAAAAATTGGCAAAAAGCCTTATAACTTAGAAACTATGATTCTTACAAGTGTGGTGTGTACTCTCAACATATAGAAAGTACCGTATAAAAAGATTTAAAATATGTCACATTTGACCTCTGACCTTTCCTTCAAGGTCAATAGCTTGGTCTGAATGGTTAGAGGGATGATAATGCTATATGGAGTCATTTAAAACTGTTTTGTACTGCCATTGTTTGTATTGTATTGACTCCCACATGATGTGTAATCAAAGTAAGCATCTGTCATGTGACTCTTGGTTGATTTTTACTGCACTACGAACTTCTTAAAGTTTAAAAAGAACAAAAAACCCCGCAAAACAAAACAAGTGGTGCCTGGCACAACAAACCCCGCCCGTGGCACATGTTTCGGCTGATTTGAACACAAACGTTTCACTGTCCAAACACTGAATCACTGAGATAACATATCGGTCCTATTGTCCATGCCCATATTTTCCTTTGACCTTTGACCTTCACGTCAAGGTGGCCAAAATTTGAACTCGTCCAAGATTTTTAGTAGATGCATCTATAGTGTGAATTTGAACATCCTAGGTGAAATCGTTCTCTAGTGTTCACAAGATTTTCAGAGAACTTGACCTCTGACCTCTGACCCAATTATGGCAAAAAATGTAATCAGGTGAACTGGCCATTTTTCGTACAAATTTGGTATGAATCGGGGTGGTAGGTTCGCTGTAAAATTGTTAAACAAACAAACAAAAAAATCAATGCCTAGTTTCCCCCACCGGGGGCAGTATAACAAAATATAACACTATTCCCTTTAAAGTAAATACTGTCCAGAGAGTGATCTGCCTTGGCGGAGGTTTGCACTTGGAGTGTTTCTTGTTACAAATATTGTAGAAAGAGAATAAATATATGACAGAGAGGGAAAATGAAAAATTGCTGATCAGAAAAATTGATATAAATCAATATAGATAGATCAGTGCTGATCTAGGTGATTTACATAATTTTTCCCCCAACAGAATATTATGAGTGGCAAATGGTCAGACTCCTGCTTAGTGGTTTTTGCTGCTGGCTTTATTATCCTGTCTGTGTACCTGTGGGTCTGACCATCCACACGTCTCCTGTTAGGGGTCAGAAGTTGAAGGAGGTCCTTCAACTCCGATGAATTCAGACGAGAGTCTTTAGAGCTGGAGGACTGGATCAACCAGCAAGACAAACTGCAGAGTCTCAGGACCTGGGCAATGACTATCAGCATGTTCAGGTTACATATCATTTCAAATTATTGTTAATATTGAATGTAGTGTGTTTAAGTGATTTGTTTAGGAGGGTAAAGATAGCTGTAGATTTGTGTGTCTGTGGGCAACGTTTGCAGTTGCTTCGTGGGAAATTTGAAGGTTTCCTGAAGCAGTTGGAGGTCGGAGAGGAGAGACTACAGAGCTGTAGTGACCTGGCTGCTCGGCTCTATCCACAAAAAACACCCGCAGAGCTCTGCAATCAAAGAAATACTGCAACAGCTCAGGTAATTACACAGACACGGCAGTGAGTCAGTCATCTTCTCTGTGAGGCATCCTGTGAGCCTGTTGGTTTTACTTTTACAGAAGCAGTTCTTCCCTCTCTGTGTTAATTTTGATATTTATGCTTCTGCAAGTGCATGCTGGGAAGATTTAAAAGGCATGGCTAGGGAGCGTCAGGATCAGCTGCAGAGAGCCGAAGAATGTCACCGCTTTTACCAAGACCTGAGTGATGCGCTCACTCTCATCCAGGTAGCTACGTATTCATCCAGAAACTGCTGTATGACTCCCATTGGTAGTCAGTTGGGTTGAAATCTATTGACTCATTATGGTCCCTATGAAACCCTTAAAACCTCTGTTCCCATCGCTCTCTTTAGGAGCGACACAAAAGCATCCCTGATGATGTGGCGAAGGATCTGCAAGGAGTGACGTCACAGCTGAGGAAACATGAGGCCCTGCTCCATGAGCTCGCCACCACAGAGCAGCAGGTAATGATGTACTGAAACTGTTGACTTAGGACATAGATAAGAAAAGATCATTAACATGATATTCAGCTTAAATGGAAAGAACATCATGGAAACACTGTCTTCTATGGGATGTTCCTAGGCCAGAGAGCATTTTTACTCCATTTATAGTGAGGCTTTCAGAGTCAGTTGGCATTAAAAGTGTTTGTACTGCACAGTTTAACCTAAAGAAGATTCTGAAGGTTCCTCTAACGTGTTCTGCTGCCTAAGGATACATAAATTCACAACAACGGGTAACAAGTTTATAGCATTTCTGACGTGTTTTATAACAGAAATGAAGCAGAAAGAAAATCTATCCAGCACTCCAGAATTGCAGCTGTCACTGATGATGCTCTCTGTGGAACAGAGTGGACGATGCTGTCTGAGAAAATCTTAATTATCTCTTTTTACTTCTACAGTTGCAAGAGCAGCTGGACACAGTCGACTCTGTCCAGGACCTTTGCACGCCTCACCTGAAGCATCGCCTACAGGAAGTGGAGCAGGAAGTGGTGGAGCGGTGGGAAGAGCTACGACTTCTTGCTGAGCAGAGAGAAGTGGAGCTCAATCTGGCCTGCCAACGATACCTATTCCTCAACACGGTGAGGACAGATAGATATCAGCAGGTCTGAAAGTCTTAAATTGCACATGCTTGAGTTTCCTAAAAGACAGACTTTCCTAAAAGTGACTTTCCTGTCCAAGTCTTACACTTTAGTCCTTCAGTGGATGTTTTGTAGTTTTTATCCTCCTGCGCAAAATAAAATAGGAGAATACTGTCATCATACAATCTGTCTGGTCATACGGGTGTCTATTTGTGAAGTTTTACCTTTCCCATCTATAGACTCCAAAACCAAAACCACAAGGAGTTGAGCCATGAAATTTGGCATGTTCTGTACTCTTCAAAGATGTGCAACATGATATTCCTGGATGTTTAGTAAGGTTGTATTTATCTGAAGTCGAGAGTAAACAACATGGAGGATTTCAGGCTGCTAATGCTATAATAATATTTGCTAATGAGATGCAGCCTTGTTCTCATACCTGATTGGCTAAGCCCTAATCATGTGATTATATTGCACTGTGATCTGCTCTACCTACTTGATCATTATTGACTGAAATGGTGAGTGGGGATATCCCATATCTAGCAACTGATCTCGGTCACTGAGCAGCTGGCAGCAGCTGATAGAAACTGGGGAATCCCACATTTCTAAATAAAGAGCCGGTCTGTTTATAGTAACATCAGTTCTAGGCTGCCGCTTCATTGATTAGCCTGTGATGCCAACTTCTGATTGGCTGAGCATTGTCTAACATGTTGATCAGGGATGACTCATGGCCATAAATAGTACAGACTATGGCTCATCATTGAGCAATATTAAAGCCATACCTACTGCTTAGCAATATTGCTTAAATGTAAACAACATGGTTGCCTTATATCTTTCATGTTTGCCTTAAGTTTACAGTGATGTTATATATAATGCATTGATATCAATTGATTATGTAGTATGGGTGAATTATGTAGTATAATTCCTGTACACACATGAGAATAACATGATGTGAATACCTTGTAAGTCTGTATTATATCTGTCTTATTGTCACAGATTATATAAATAGAAATGCATTATGTAGTATACACTAAAAGAGTGTACTTTCTCTAATTTGTTTAATTTTTTGTGTCTGTTCTAGGATGAGGTTACCAAAAAGTACTTGTATATTTGTAGAAATGTTGGCGATAATCACAGAATATCAATCTCTTACAGCATGCTTTAAATTGCTTTGATTTAGTGAGTATTGTTAATTTTGAAAACACATTTTTGCTGGATTAAAAATTATGTCTTTACCAACCCAGGGGTGACTAAAAGTATTTGAATTAAAGTTTGGGGCAAGGCCTTCAAATTAGGGCAAAATAGTTTTGCAGAAGGTAATAAGATGTCTATTGAAGAGTTTTCTGTTATGAAATGGGGCTGTACTGTTATCCTAACATCTACATTTATTTAATATTTTCATTAATCGCGGGAGGATCTCCCCAGCAGTGATGGGCCTTGTTGTGGTGGTTTGTATCCCTTTTTTGTGGTCTTATTATGCTTGCATTGTTTCTTTTTTAATAGTTTTGAAAACCCTGGATTCAACAATTAAATATTGCCAACGGTCTGAACTCACTTCTCTCATCTCGTCCACTCTCCTTCATCAGGTGCAGGACTACTTCCTGTGGTGCAGCCAGCTGATCAGCACGATGGCAGCTGAGGAAAGCATCAGTGATGTGGCTACTGCAGACCTCCAGCTGGCTCAACATCAGCAGTTGTGGGCTGAGATGGAGGCAAGACAGGAGACCTACCAGCAAGCTCTGGACATGGGAGAGGAGCTGCAGACACAAGACAGGAGAAACCAGAAGGAGGTAAGGAGGAGCAGTAAGGTTGGGAACACCTGGACAGCCAAAAACCCTGCATCAACTTTCTTGAGATGAATCGGAAAGATTTTCTCACTGTTGTAAGGTAGAAGCTGAAGCCATCTAGTGTCAGAGATATTAAACTTTGTGTTTTTTGATTGTTCTCTTAGGTGTTGGAGAAGATGGAGGCTCTGCAGGCGGAGAGAGACAAACTGGAGGAGCACTGGAAAAAGAAACAATGCTGGTTAGAAACTGTTCACCTGGAGCAGATCTTCTACAGAGATGTCAACAGCATGGAGAAGATGTCCAACTCACAGGAGGTACACCTGGCGTGCTTGTTCAAGAAAGGAAAATGCTGCAAAATAGCGACACCATTGTTGGTAAAATTTTCTGCTGTGTGTCCACAGATTCTGTTGAAGAACGGCACTCTGGGAAATACTGTGGATGAGACGGAAGGTTTGATCAAACGCCATGAAGCTTTTGAGAAGCTGCTCAGCTCACAGGAGGACAAGGTCTGTACTCCTTCTCTGCGTTATTCCTTTCCTTTTTTTCATACCCAAATGCGCAGCTCCTTTAAAGTAAATTGGAAAAACACAATCATTTTGCGACATGCTGAGGTAGAGTGAAAGATAATGCTACATTTTCAAATATAATTTAAGCAGGGATTACCTCCCCAGGAGCCTTCAAAGGCCACTGCAGAGGATCTAAATTTTTATCTTATTTTTCTTTCATCATCTAGTAATTGCAAGTTCTTACCTTAGCTGAGCCCCGGCTCATTTAACTCTTCACTCGCCTCTGTGTTCTCCAGCTGTCGTCTCTGAAAGAGCTGGCTGAGTGTCTGATGAAACAGCTGAGCAGAAAGAAGAGTGGACAGGTCCAAACCAGACTCAAAGCTCTTCTCCAGAGACGGGATAGAATTAAAGAAATGTCCGCCAAACGTGGGGAAGAGCTGGAACTTTCCAGACGTCTCTGTATTTTCAACCGAGATGTTGCAGAGGTAACCAACTGACCGCTCAGAAATGTGGGCAATGTTTGAGAGCTGGACCTCCACAGAGATGCAACAGAATCCCCAAATGTGTTTGAAGTTTCTGCATTATTGAATAAGGTGTTAATAACTGACGACAGAAAAGCTCAGATGGGTCTGATTTATTTTCAGTTCCAGTTGAATTCTCTATTTAACACACTGCTTAGTTGTCTGTCTGTTCTTGTTTCTGTCCGTCAGGCTGAGGCGTGGGTGTCTGAGCGGATGCAGAAGATGGCAGAGGACAGTAAAGCTGACCTCAGCAACCTGCAGACCAAGATGAAACTCCTGCAGAAACATCAGGTTTTTGAGGCTGAAATCCTGGCCCACCATGAGATCATCAGCTCTGTACTCCTGGTAAGAAGAGCTCAAGGGTCAGCAACAGGGCAAATTAGTCTTAAGATTTATCTAGAGAACCACTGCCTTACAAAAAAGCCCATCATATAAACCTAAAATCCATTTTATGTAATAAATATTTCAGAATACTTGAGAAAAGTAAAGACAAAGGAAACTACATGTTGCAGAGCTCTTTGTGTACACTGCTGCAAGACATACATATTCATTATATATAGCATATAGCTAATAGGAAATCTGTCTCAAAGTGTAAAGAGGTGGAAAAGACATATAACAGTGATGTGATTTAGACATGTGATGAAGTTGGTAAAAATCAAGTTTAATTTTAGATTTAGGATTATTTGATGTGATTGGACACAAAAAGATGATACATTTTCCACTTCCAGGCATGATGCAGTGAAGCTGTGCGTGCTGTTCAGATTGTGTCCTCAGCTTCATGCCTGAATCATGTCAAACCTCCACATGTAGCCTGCTTTGATATTTGCTTCCAGGCTGGGGGAGACCTCGTGTCTCTTCACCCCAGATCCAAAGAGGTAAAGAAGAGTGCAGCGACACTCAAGCTCCACTGGGAGGAGCTGAAGAAGGCTGTGGCCATCCGCGGCAAAGCTCTGGAAGACAACAGAGCCTTCCTGGAGTACCTGCAGAAGGTGGAGGAGGTGGAGGCCTGGATCAGACAAAAGGTAGAACACAAATGAATGAATGTAAGTCCACTGTAGTAAAATGGGACATCAGCCAATTTATGTCTGTTCTCTGTGACCTGTGTGTATTTCAGGAGGTTATGATTAATGTTGGAGATGTTGGAAAGGATTATGAACATGGAGTCCAGCTGCTGAAGAAGCTCAGTGAGTTCAGGGGGAGTGAAGATAGGGTGAGTAAAATTATGCTGTGCCAAGCTTAGCTGCAACCTTTCATGCTGGGCTGCAGTGATAGATGCACACTAAGTGTTCAGTGAGTCCAGCTTAGCCTGGAGTTCCTGAAGGCTCCTTTCAGTGTGTTTTGCCGCCATGGAGGATATAGAAATTCAGTTCCTCCCGACACCTTTAATGTAGAAATAAAGCAAAGAGAAAACCTTTCTATGACAACAGTGAAGTCTGACAGGGCCTCCACTATACTACAGACATGGAGGATGCCATCTGTCTGGCCATCCAGGCTGTGGCACTCTCGCTCCCTTCAAGCCCCATCTCTGCTGAGGGCTTGAGGCATGGAGATCTCTCTGGCTGTGGTGGAGTTTCCCAGAATCTTGGACAGGAAGGCCATGACTTTCTAGGATCAATGTCTGTGTGCACTGGGCTCTGATGTTGTGAACACATTGGACTGGTACTGTGTGATTTGGGCATGGGCAAGAACTTTGAGTTTCCAGATTTGCGTAGCTAAACAATCTTTAGCTTCAGTAGTTACGCTAAACCGTGCTAGAGGATTGTGGCCATTTAGCAAGCTAAACATTTGCAATGTGGAACAAGCCTTGCAGCAACGCATAGCTAGTTCACCTGTGAAGCAAAAGCAACCACTTAAGTTGGCGACAAGGGTCTGTTTATGCAGGATGAAGTGCAAACAGATGGAGATGAGATGAGAAGAGATGAGGGGGAGGGCGGGGCCTCCCATTCATGCCACAGTCTTGTTTGCCTTGTTGAAAGGCCTGCAGAAAAATATTCTTCAGGTGGTCTTTGTAGGTTCTCAGTCATCCAGGCTATGGTAATCTTAAGAGCTTGAAAAAGGACATTTGACTTCTTGGCAACTGTTTGATGTGATTTGGTGCTATATAAATAGAATAGAATAGAATAGAATAGAATAGATGAGGCCTGGTCCCTTGTTATTTTATGGCAAATTAAGTAGATAAAAGTTCTGGAGCGATTTATTCACTTTTACTCTGGAACACAGTGGTTGAAAAAGGTGTTGATGTAAGTGAGGGAAGTCATCTTTAGGGTGAAAAACCCAAATAAACCTATCAGAGAGACAACAAAAGCTTTAGGAGTGGCCAAATCAACAATCTGGTACATTCTTTAAAAGAAAGAATGCACTGGCCAGTCTGCAGTTCAATCACATCTGGACTGATGCAAAAGTCTCTGTGTAAGTCTTCTGGACTTATTGTACTTGGTGATGGAATCTCAGTGAAACACTTTGAAAAGAACAAACTGTTTCCTGTCTGTATGAAGGCTAATGACTATAGATTGACTGAATGTGGAAAGTGAGTATAGTATTAATTTGACTTTTAATACTTGCTGTTCCTGAGACATCCAGGGCTGCTCATCATTGTTGTGAATAGCTGGATCATTGAATGACGCTAAGAAGATATAAGTTTAACCTTTAATACAATTTAAATGGGAAAGTTATATTTTAAAAAAATCACTTCCCATACAGCTGTTATTTAGGGGGAAATTAGCTATAGAGTCTTTTGTAACAGGTTGTAAACATGTTCATTTCTGCTGTGAAGTTGGGTGTTTCAGCGTGGGAGGCGGGAGGATTGACTAACCTTTGGAGCCAGCCTCGAGTGGCCATTAGAGGAAGTGCAGTTTTATCAACATCTGTGTTGGCTTGATTTTCTTTTTAGTGGTTGCTTTTTGACTATTTCTGGTGAAGAACACTGCTCCTCTATTTGGACACAAAGAGATTAACATTACCGAGATTGCCGATTATTATGGAAGTAATGGCTCAAGCTGTTTGACCACAAGGCACCGCTTTAAAGTGTCTAAAAAGTGACAGCCAAATCTGTAATCTGTAGGAAATGACAGTGGATGATGCTCATATCACCGCCATCAACAAACTGGCAGCCAAACTGGAGAAAAGACAGAGTGCTGAGGAACTGCTGACTGTGAGACAGAGGAGGCAGCAGCTCAATGAAAGGTAACACATCTGAAGAGATCTCACTTTCATCCATCTATTGTTCTCCACTCATCTAGCTAAGGGTCACAGTGGGGCTGGAGTCTATCACAGATGTCGTAGGGTAAGAGGCTGGGAGAGGTCACAAGTCTGTCACAGTCACAGGGCTAACACACAGAGATAGCCGTGCCCAGAGGGAACCCATGCAGTTATGGGAAAAAGTTCCAGCTGTTCTTGCTGTGACACAACAGTGCAAACCAATGCACCACCATGCTGCCTACTTATGTGACTATCTCACTTGCATGGCTATTTTTTCTCAGTTTTTTCCTCTTAAATGTCTCATCTCCTCCAGGTGGAGCAAGTTCCACGTCGATCTGAATAATTACAAGAAGCAGCTGGAAGATGCGCTGGTGGTCCACAGTCTCATCAGAGAGCTGGAGGAGGTCAGAGACAGAGCTAATGAAAAGGTCAGCAACCTTTTTTTTTCTAATCTTGATGTTGCACTTCTAATACAATGTATAATATAGATTACAAACAGTGCAACGATTTGCAAATCTCACAGACCAATATTTTATTTACAATAGAACATAGAATTTTTTTTCTATTGTAGTCAGAAAGTCTGGCTGCTGAACTGGCCTGTCTGCAGTTCAGACCTTTCACCAATTAAAAACATTTGGGACATCATGAAACAAAAATAAAACTAAGAAGACCCAAGGCTCTTGAGCAGCTAGAATCTTATATCACACAAGAACAAAAGGGACAACAGTCCTCTCCCAAAAGTCCAACAACTGTTCTCCTCATCAAAACCTCAACATCTTTTCTGTTATATTATGAAAAAAAATATGGGTTTGTAAAATTTCAAATCATTGTATTTTGTTTGTATTTACATTTTACACAGTGTCCCAGCTTCTTTGTAATGAGGTTTTTACATTTTGAAGATGCTCCTCCCCTCTGTCTTTAGATGCTGCTGCTGCATGATCAGGATTGTGGCTGTGATGTGGACAGTGTAGAAAACCTGATCAGACGCCATGAGGAAATAGACAGAGAGGCTGGGGTCATCCAAGAAAGGGCAAAGGTGAGGCATGCAGGGCTGTCAAGTCCAGCTCCACCTCTCTCATATGTTGGAGGTGAACTGTGATTGAAAAACATTAGAAAGAGTGTTTTCAGAGTATTTTCTGCTCCAAGTGGAAAAATTCTCAGCCAATTTTAATTCACACAACAAAAGTTGTAGTGAAATATTCATTGATGACCCTTCTTTTTCTGCCAGTAGATACAACAGGAACATTTAAAAATGAGAATTATAATGAATAATTTTACATTTTTCTTCAACAAATAGTGACAGATTCATTATTCTGTGACATGCAAGATCTGAGTCACACTGCAGCTCCTGATCCCCTCCAGAATTATTACAGCGCTTTTTCTAAACCTCACCATGTTGTTTTTATGTAGGCTGTGTAAATATCATCATTACCAAGGTTGGAATGTATAAAAAAGAGGCTTACAGTCAGAGGAGTCAAATTAACTGATTGTATAAAGAGATCTACTCCTATTTTCCTTTCCTGCTGACTAAATAATCCAGACCTCTTGCTTTTGTTAAGGCTTTCAGCATTTCTGAAATAAACCTAATTACTGGTAATCTTAAATGCTGGCCACATAGCAACACTCAGAATAAGATCATAACTAATGCAAAATGAGATACACTGGAACCCTCACTTCATTTTCATTACTGGAATGTATCTTTATATGTAGGACACTTTATAAACCTGGAACGCAAAGTGCTTCACAAAAGGAAAACAATTCTTTTGAAGTGATTTTGTTAAAGCAGGGTCATGTTCATAGTTTGTCGTTGGTTTAACAAATTTTCAAAAGTTTAAAAAAAATATTTAAATATAAACCATAAGCTGGAGAAGGTTATGTTGAATGTTTATTTTTGTGAATGGGATGGTATTATCTGTTTACTTTCATAAAGGATGATCCAGGGTACCCTCTGCTAAAGGAACCACTGAGGCACCTGTTCTTAGTATTTAGAGAATTTAGATTTTATTATGGCTGCCGTACAGGTGCTTCAAAGTCAGTCTACTCAGTTAGGTAAAAATAACTATTCATCTGCACTATTTGTCCCATCTCATCAGTCTCTGGAAAAAGAGGTGTTGGGTCATCTGAGAGTTCAGTCAGTGATGAGCGACAAGCTGAAGAACAAACAGAAGGAGATCCAGAAGACTCTGAAAACTTTGGACAAGGAGCTCAAACACCGGTAACTTTATTTTATTATTAGCAGAAGCAACAGTGAATTTTATTCTTTAGATACGCTCCAGAGTGGAGCATTTCTGAAATGCTCTGGCCTTCGTCTCCATGCAAACGGATGAAAATGATGCTTTTTGGAAATGGGGGCACTCGCACATGCGCACTATGGTTGTGGCCCCTAAATCCACTCCGCCAACTGGTGGCCTGGCAATAGGAACTTCAGCATTTTTCAGTGTTTTGTGTTTCCATGTAAATTAAGATCGAAAACGACAACAGCGAGACAACACAGTCTCCACTGGAAACGTTGTTGTGTAAATGGGGCCTAAGTCTTAGGCCATGGTCCTCAGTTGGAAAAGGGTGGAATGCCCACTCCGGCTCAGGCACGAGTTGCTGCCCCAGGTGGAGGAGTTTAAGTGTCTTTAGGTCTTGTTTACGAGTGATGGGAGAAGGGAATGGGAGATCAACAGCTGCGTCTGCAGTGATGTGGACGCTGCACCGGTCTGTCATGGTGAAGAAGGAGCGGAGCGTGAAAGCAAAGCTGTAAATTTACAGATCGATCTACGTCCCTACCCTCACCTATAGTCATGAGCTTTGGGAAGTGACTGAAAGAATGAGATCGCGAATACAAGCAGCAGAAATGAGCTTCCTCTGAAGGGTGCCTGGCCTCGCCCTTAGAGATAGGGTGAGGAGTGCAGCCATTCGGGAGGGGCTCAAAGTAGAGCTGCTGTTCCTCCACATCGAAAGGAGCCAGTTGAGATGGATCGGGCATCTGACTAGGATGGCTCCTGGGCGCCTCTTGGGTGAGGTGTTCCAGGCATGTCCTACCAGGAGGAAGCTCCAGGGCAGACCCAGGACACGCTGGAGAGATTATATCTCGGCTGGCCTGGGAACTCCTTGGGGTCCTCCTGGATGAGCTAGTGGAGTTGGCTGGGGAGAGGGAGGTTAGGCTTAGGCTGCTGTCCCTGCGACCCGGCCCCGGATAAGCGGAAGAAAAAGGATAGATGGATATATTTTAAAGTTTCTCTGCAGCCAAACCTGCCACTCTGAAGACACTTTAAATTAACTGTGACAGTATGACAATGGAGGCTTCCCTGAATTTTGACAGCGTTTAATGGCTGCGAGCAACAGACAACAACAACAACAACACTTACAGATGCTCTCCCCTATCTACTGTAAAGCACCCAGTAAATGTACAATCTTATTTAACAACCACAGATGATATTTCCCCTTTTTTGTGTGTTTATTTGTTTTCCAGTAACAATAAATCAAACAAGCAGTAGCAAATAGCTATTTTAGCAGCACATGAACTGTAGCTTTATCTAAATGTGACACTGGTTACTTATTCACTGAATATCAGGTCAGTGTAATAGCAGTATTACAATACTATATTTAACAGCAATTTTTAAATTATCACTTTTCTTTTTCAGTTTGCTTTTGCATTACTTCTCTTCCTTCTCCCCAAAGGCCACACAGTGGGGAAAATAAGTATTGAACCTGTCAACATTCTTCTCTGTAAATACATTTCTAATGGGGCTATGGACATAAAATTTTCACCAAATGTTAATAACAACCCAGGTCACCAGCACGTACAAAGAAACCAAAACAAATAAGTCCATAAATTAAGTTATGTGTAATAAAGTTGAATGACATGGAATAAGTATTGAACACATGAAAAAAAATGAGGTACAAAACAGCCAAAAAAGCCAAGAAATCAGGTGAAATCTAGAAGGCAATCCTGCACCCTGTCAGTGGAAATTAAGATCAGCTGGTTCAGTCCTAAGTGATGTCCTATAAAAAGGTTTCTCATTGCCAAGCTGTCACACAATAAGCATCATGATGGATAAAAGCAAACTTATTGTTGCAAAACATACTGATGGCATTGGTTACAAACTTCTGAATGTTCCAGTGAGCACTGTTGGGGTCATAATCCGGAAGTGGGGAAAAAACAAATCATTCCACCGGAAACCAGCCACAACTAGGTGCTCCTCAGAAGATTTCTGACAGAGGGGTCAAAAGACTAATCAGAAGAGTTGTCCAAAAGCCAAGGCCCACTCGTGGAGAGCTTCAGACAGACCTGGAATCAGCAGGCACAGTTGTTTCAAATAAGTAATGCACTCAACTGCCATGGCCTTTATGGACGCTCACTGTGCAAGACTTCACTGCTGAAGGAAAAGCATTTGGACAAGCCACTGACCTATTGGGAGAAGGTAGTCTGATTAGAGAGACCAGAACCACCAAGTTTTGGTCTCAAGCCTTTTTGCTGGTTTGCACACCTGCCCAGATCTGTTCACAGTCTTTCCAAGAATAGAGGTTGTGGAAGTAGGCACACTCAGACTGACAGGAACAGTATGGTTGTTTTATCAGAGGGAATGCCAGTCCCTGTACTCTCATCAGTCACTGCCAGTCTGCGCTGGGGTGCCGGCCCAGGTAGGAGGTGATGATGTTTCTGACATAGCTGTGTTCCTTGTTGCATCATGAAGATGAAAGACCTTGGAATGATGCTGTCTCCCAAGACAACTGCTGGCATGACTTATCACGGTCCAACTTGGTTAGTACAGCATCACCAAGTTACAGGGCAGGAAAGGGTCTCGCTCCTGCTCTGTTTCGCTTTTTCCTTCCTGTCCTCGTCTCTCACAGCAGTCGCATCAGGCTATTTTGGGGCGAGGTTTCTTTCCAGCGTGGGAAGGGTGGTCCTGAGCTTTCTCCTCTTATAAACATGGCAGGGCTAAAGCCTGTGTGTGGTTAAGCAGGGAGTGGACCCGTAGCTCATTTGGGCCATTCATTGATCTTTCTGGTTGAGAATTTTCTTTGCCTTCTGTATGGCTTTCTCTGCATATGTGTTGCCCTGAGGTTGACGAGGCAAATTCATGTGATTTTGAAAAAGTGATTTAAAAAAAAATGATGGTGAACAGAAGAACTCACAGGAAATGCTGTTTGTTCAGAAAGGACAAGCTGCAGGAGGCTCACCAGTTGCAGCTTTTCAAGGCTAACCAGCGCCTTCTGCTGGAGTGGAGTCTCAAACAGAGCAGTGAGATGGCAGAAAAGGGACTTCCCAAGACCAGAACAGAGGCCGACCGGCTCATTGTAGAGCATCTGGACTGGAGGGTGAGCACAGTGGATTACTTATACTTTACTACCTTAATAAAGTAACAGCAAATTTTAAACTGGCTTTGCTTTTTCCAGACGGAGATTGATGCTCGCACTGAACGCATCGACTCTGTCAGGGACTTTGGTCTGGGCCTTATCCGGTCTGGTCACAGCTCAAAGTCAGAGATCCAAAAGGCTCTGAACCAGCTGGAGGAAGCGAAAGCTGGATTGGACCGAGCCTGGTTGAATCGTAATAAAACCCTGGAGCAGGCCCGTATTCTGCAGGTGATGATCATGGGCTAAGTTAAATATATTACAGCAGTGGCTCCAAAAATGCTTTATTATTAATTTGTTGTGTTAATAATGGTTATTTAATATATTCTCATTCATATTTGGTTGTGGAAAATGGTACATTTGCAGAATAAATATCTGATTTAATTAAAATGAATATACTTCATGTATTGTAAGGTAGCTTGGTCCTCTCAGCATTATTGTGAACATACTATTATAGAAGAGATGTGGATTTTCTGCCTTTTCTTAGTTAAACATAAGACAACCCTGAGACACAGCTTCAGCGGTCAGAGTAGTTCAAGCTGACATGCACTCCTTTCCATCCTGCAGGTCTTCCTGGCCTCTGTAGAGCAGTGTGAGAGCTGGCTCAGCAACAGTGAAGCCTTTCTGGCCAATCAGGACCTTGGGGTAGAGATGATTTGATTTAGAATCTTACATAAACGGAAAAAACTTCTGCTTTGTGAAAAGACAACCTGTTCTGTTTCCAGAGCTCAGTGACGGAGGTTGAGACTCTGCAGAGGAAGCAGATTCAGTTTGAGGAAACCATGGAGGCTCAGGGAGACCAGCTGGACCAGGTGGAGAAACTGGCCCAGGAAATGATCCAACAAAAGCATTATGATGCCGACAATATCAGCGCAAAGAGCAAAGCGCTGGCCACCAGGTAATCATCAGACCTCTCAACAACACACTTTAATGTTTTGTCCATCTGATCACCTGCTGTGTGTGTGCAGGCGGAGCCAGTTGCAGCGGCAGAGCAGATCTCGTTGTAAAGCTTTGGATCAGTCGCTGCGGCTGCAGCAGTTCTTATCCAGCAGCTACCAGGTACTTTACTGGACTGTGCTGAAGTCTAATCTGTATTGCTCCTCAGGGGTCTGTAGCATATGTGTGTTTTCCAGGTATGTGTGTGGCTGAATGAGCGTAACGCCATAGCATTGGATGAAAACTGGAGAGAACCAACAAACCTTCAGGCCAAGCTGTTGAAACATCAGAGTTTTGAGGCAGAGATCCTCGCCAACCGTTACAGAGTGGACACCCTCACTAAGGTGGGTTTTTTTTAAGCGTCTGTGTATTTGACTCTGAAAGAGTTCAGACTACATGATAACAGCTCCAGATAAAAGATGTATGTATGGTCTTGCACAGGACACTTGATAGTTTTATACTGTGTAGTGTCAAAAAGATTATTGTATATCAGAATGTTCTTTTCCTTTTTAGACCTTTGCTAACATTTTAGATACAATTGTTTACATTATTAGGACAGTAAACTTTGTCACTTGGGTGCTTTACAGGAAGGAGAGAAGCTGCTGTCTGAGTCTCCGTCAGCTGAAGCAAGGGTTCGTCCTCGACTCAGAGAGCTGACTGACAGCTGGGACGCCCTGATCCACAACTGCAAGGAGAAGAAAGCCAGACTGCAGGAAGCCAACCAGGTACTGACACAATCATGTTTAACATTACCCGTAAACCTCTAACCTAATGTCAACTTAAAGCTACTTAACCTTAACCCTAAACTAAATCTCCATAAAAAACATTTAAAATTCACTTCATGGGACTTTGCCCATTGTCCCAGAATAGGAGGGATATATATGAAGTGCTCAGAGTACCCTGTGTTGTTGTGTTTTCAGGCACTGCAGTTTCAGCGCTCACTGGATGACATGGAGCAGTGCGTGGAGTCGGTTGAGAGGGAGCTGGCCAATGAAGACTGTGGCAGTGACCTACCCTCTGTGAACAGACTGCTAAAGGCACTGCAGGGGCTGGAAGAGGAGGTGGATGGACACCGAGACCGAATCCAGGTGCTCAGCTTTTAGAGCTAGGGTGCACATGGTGTTTTGTTGTTTCAGAACAGGATAATTCTTTTTTACAATCATGGAAAAACTTGGAAAAAATTACCCATAAGAGACTTAAATTGATTTTTTTTAAAAAAATTTTTTTTTTTACCATAAACCAAAAACAACAGATGAAATTAATAATTCTATGGGACCATCTAGTTTTTAATGCTCGGTAAATTTACAAACATTAAAACAAAAAAAATTGAGGTCATCATGGATATTTTAGTGTAGACTGAAGAAAAAACAAGACTGTTATAGAGTCCCAAAAGTGGGCCAAATGTCTGCATGCTTTGTGAATCCACTGCATATAAAAAGTATATATCAATGAATACATTTTGTATATCAGGGTCTGGTGGAGACAGCAAAGAGCTTCCACTCTCAGGGTAACTTCCTGGCTGAGGAGATTCAAACCAGAGTGGCGCACACCATCAACAGGTCTGTGACCAGTAGATCTTGTGTGCTGTGAAGTGTGAGAAATCTGGTTGTATATGTAATGAGCCAGCTTCTTCATGTGTCTTTATACTCTTTGAAGATACTGATGCTGTTATGAGATTGCTGAAAAAAGCTATTATACAAAGGAAAAATACTGTATCAGTAACTGAAAAAAAGTTGTTGGTCTCTTCACTGACAGATACAACAGTCTGGCAGAGCCCTTGCAGAGTCGTAGAGAGAACTTGGAAGCCTGGCAAATCCTGTTCCAGTTCTACAGAGATGTGGAGGAGGAAATGGCCTGGTTGAATGACAGACTGCCCTCCATCACTGCTAAAGACTTGGGCAGCTCCCTCAGCAGTAGCCAGCAGCTGCTCCAGAAGCACCAGGTAACCACTGGCAGAGCTCACCGACAGTGCTGCAGACTTCAGGATGAGGACATCAGATTTTAAAATCACTGCATTAGATTCTGATGTCTCAAGAAGTGAGGAATGAGTTAATATTCAGGTTTATTACTCGTGTTATTACAGACAGAAATATCTTAATAGCACATTTATAACCCCCTGTACTTTATTTAAACCTCCAAATTGCAGGTATTTTCATTGTTAAGGAAGTGTAGAATTGTTTAGGGATCTGGTCTATAAAATGTCACAAATTAGCAACAAACATCTACATAGTTCTAATTTTTCCAGGTTTCGTGTTGCATGTACTGAAAGAAATAATTTTCAAATGTTTTTTTCAGGCCACGATGCAGGAGCTCTCAGGGCGCATGCCATTGGTCCAGGCAGTTCAGGAGACAGGACGTAGTCTGGTAAGGAACTCTTTGTTTTCAGTGTCAGAGTCTTGCAGCTGGTATTTCTTGGAAATGCTCTGGGAACCTTATGTATTCTTGACCCTCTCAGGTCAGGGGTCGTCACTTTGCATCTCATGATATCCGGGAGCATCTGGAGGAGTTAAAGAGTCTGAATGAGAAGCTAATGGCAGAGGCTGAGAAAAAACTGAAGCTTCTGCAGGAAGGACTCAGCATCCGTACTTTCCTCACAGAGGTAACAGACACATGAAAACTCAGATTTAAGGTATGAAGGTGCACTTTTTCAGATATACTCTAAAAAAAAAGAGACACAAGGCCTTAAAGGAGCAACTTTAATTAAGGTGTCAAAAAGTCTTTCTTGTATAACACCACACAGAGTAATTGCTTGAAACATCCTCAGACCCACCCAAAATGTAGCCAACTGTGACTCCTCCACCAAAAATTAAAATGGCACTTTCACTAATACAGGAACACTGAAATGAATGCAGTTTCACTGTTTAACCATTCATTACTTAGAGTGCTTTATTGTCACTGAACGTTCAGCAAAATTTACATTGCAGCTACCGTTTAAAAGACATATATACACATATATACACTATACATAAAAACAATAGTAAAATAAATATAATAAAATATAATAAAATGTGCAGAGTAGTGCAGAATAAAGTCACCAGCATACTAACTCCAAAATACAATTCAATTCTATTTTATTTATATAACAGCAGTTCACAAGAACAGTCGCCTTAAGGCACTTTATATTGTAAGGAAAAGACCCCACAGTATTATAGAGAAACTCCAACAATCATAAACCCCCTGTGAGCAAGCACTTGGTGACAGTGGGAAGGAAAAACAGAAGAGTAAGAAGAGGTGCCTGAAAGCTGAAGGCTCTGCCTCCCATTCTACTTTAAATACTCTAGGAACCACAGTGCTCTGTTGGGACAATAAGGTACTATGAGGTCTTTAAGATATGATGATGCCTGCTTTTTCAAGATTTTGTATGTGAGAATTCAATTCTAAATTTAATAGGGAGCCAGTGAAGAGAATAATATGGGAGAGATATGATCTGTCTTTCTAGTCCCAGTTGGTACTCTTGCTGCAGTGTTCTATGGGTGTGTCACACAGATACCTGCTAATTAGTGCTAAGTAACTTACAAATGTACAAGTGATCCCCTGGACAGATCACCAGTCTATCACAGGGCTAAGAGAGACAGACAACCATTCACTCTCACAGCCACACTTAGAGCCAATTTGGAATCAACAACTAACCTAATATGCATGTTTTGAACTGTGGGACTAGTTTAAGATAAACATCATTTTGTGACATTTTGGTAATCATAACTTAAAGGAAACATGTACAAAATTTAAGAAACATTATATATGTAGAAGAAAATTTCACTCACAACCCAAAAGACAAGTAATACATATACTGTATATTTAGGAACAAAACAGGGACCAAACATATACATGTGTGGTTGTGTGTGTATGAAGGTATCAGAGTTGCAGCTGTGGTTGGAGGAGCAGCAGACAGGCTTGACTTCTCGAGACTGTGGGAGGAGTGAGGAGATGACGGAGGCTCTGCTGAGGAGATTGGACTCTGTGGACGTGGAACTGGAGAACCACAGAAGGACAGTGGAGAGGCTGCAGGAGAGCGGCACATCACTGCAGCATCTCAGACACCCCAACAGGTAAGCTGGTTTGTAGTATGCTGCAGTATCATGCTGCTTTTTTTTGTTTGTCTTTTTAAACTGACCCCCCCCTCCAATGTTTCTGTTTCTCAGTCACCTGGTCAGTGAATCTCTCTCAGCTGTCCTGGAAGGATTTGAGACTCTTCTCAGACTTTCTGCATCTCGTCGTGCCGCTCTGGAAGATCAACTCCGTCTCTATGTGTATGAGAGAGAGGCTAAAGACATGCAAACATGGCTGACCTCCAAGAGGACAGTGGTAGAATCCACTGACTGCGGACAAGATCTGGAGGACGTAGAGGTGAGTCACATACAAAAATCATTGTGGCTTACTTGTGCTTCATAGAATTTCCAAAATTAGAATGGCATGTCATTAACTTTTGTCTTTTTACTACCATAATCTATGTTTTGTCCTTGTTTCATTATATTCTCCCTTTTTCCTGTTCTCTTTTCCCTCATCCCTCAACCAGTCCTGGTAACTGGGTGGCGTTACTAGAGTCTGATTCTGCAGGGGTCTCTTCCTGTTAAAAGGGAGTTCTTCATTCCCACTGTTGCCTAGTGCTGCTCATGTGGGATCATTTGAAAATCTTATGTGGTAATGGGCAGAAGTCCTGGCAATCTGATCTCTTTGACGAATCTGGCTATAGGAACATGGAGCATCGCCTGTCTGGTGGACAACAAGCCTGAGCTACTCTGTGATGCTGAGAAGCACCAACTAGATATAGTCAGGCTTGCCTCAGTGCACAGTTTGGACTCTGGACCCAGTCTCCTGGAGAGGGGCAGGACTCTGTACTGCTCTGGAGTTGCCCTCAGTGAGAGGTGGCAACAATAGTGTGACATGGGTGCATTACCTGGTAGAGACCCCAGTCCGCAAGATTTTTAATTTTCACAACTGGCAGAATGTTGACAGCATATCAAGAGGGGCTGGGGACGCTGAGTCAGAGTGGACAGTGTTTGGCATCATTATTGCCAAAGCTGGTGTACAGAGATATGGCTGTAAGGTGGTTAGTGCCTGTTGTGGTGATAAACCCTAAACCAGATGAATGTCAGAGGTAAGGGAGAACCATCAAGCTGTAGGAGGAGTCCTATCAAGCTTGGATGTGCTTGTGGGACTCCGGAGGTGGCTGATAGATACTGACATGCCAAGTGGAGTGTGGCTCTGACAATAGCTGAAGCAAAAACTCGGGTGTAGAAGGAGTTTGGTGAGGCCATGGATCTAGACTTTTAGTTGGCCTTCCTTAGCCAGGCAATTCTGGCAAACTGTCAGGCAACTCTGGAAGGCAATGTGGCTTCCTGTTGACACTGTATACAGTGTTGATGATGTCCTTCTGATCTCAGCTGAGGATACAGTCAGGTGGTGGAAAGAATACTTCAAGGATATCCTCAATCCCACTGATACACCCTCTGTAGAGGAAGCAGAGTCTAAGGATGAGGGGGATGACTCGTCCATCACTGTGAATAGTCAAAAAGCTCTCCAGTAGCCAGATCCCTGGGGCAGATGAGATTTGCCCCGAGTTCCTTAAGGCTCTGGATGTTATAGGGTTGTCCTAGTTAACATGGCTCTACATCATCACGTGGAAGTCAGGGGAAGTTGCCTCTGGATTGGCAGACTGGCTTGGTGGTTCTCCTTTCCAGGAAGGGGGACTTGATGGTGTGCTCCAACTTCACAGTACTCAGCCTCCTCAGGAAGGGCTATGCCAGGGTGCTGGAGAGGAGAGTTGGTCTGCTACTCAAACCAGGATCCAGGTTGAATGTGATTTTTGTCCTGGACCAGCTATTTATCCTTTCAAGGTTGTTCAAGGGTTCGTGAGAGTTTGCCACATGTAGACTGGCTGGGAACTTTATGGATTTAGAGAAGGCATTTGACCAAATCTCTTGGGGTTATGGGCTGCACTTTGTCACTGATTCTGTTCATAACTTTCACAGACAGAATTTCTAGGTGTAGCAAAGTGGCAAAGGGTTTCCGCTTTGGTGGCCTCAGAATTGTGTCTCCTTAATCCAAACAGGGAGCTGGTTTCATAATACCTGACAGCTCTGAAGGCTCTGTCTCCCATCCTACTGTACTTTTGAAAACTCTAGGAACCACAAGCTTGAGAGTCCAGTATCTTAGCTGTTCCTAGGACTGCACTCTTCTGAACAGATCTTGGATGTTGTTCCTGGAATCTACTAGAGCCATTCTCCCAGTTTGGGGGTCACTGCCCTGAGTGTTCCAATTACCACATGGACCACTGTTACCTTCACCTTCCACATCCTCTCTAGCTCTTCTGTCAGCCCTTTTTTTATCCAAGCTTCTTGTTTTCCTTCTTCCTGATGTTGCTATCACTTGGTATTGGGGCGTATCTCATTTTGACCTTGGGAATTCCAGCCCATACTCAGCACAGATGTTCCTATATACTGTGCCAGCCACTTGATTATGGCGTTCCATGTATGCCCTGCCTGCTAGAATCTTGCACCCTGCTGTTACGTGCTGCATTGTCTCAGGGGCATCTCTGCACAGCCTGCATCTGGTGTCTTGCATGGTGTGGTAGACCCCAGCCTCTATTGATCTTGTGCTTAGATCTTAGAGCTTGTTCCTGTGTTGCCATGATTAGTGCCTCTGTGCTGTCTTTCAGTCCAACTTTGTCCAGACATTGAGAAGATTTTTTTTTTTATATATCAGCCACTTCTTCTATCTGCCAGTGGTACATGCCATGCAGGAGCCTGTCCTTCCATGATGGTTCCTGATCTTGCACCTCTTCTTTCTCAAGTTTCTACCACTTGAGATATGATGATACACAAGGAACGGTCTGGGGCTGATTCAAACCCAGCCATGAGCAGAGAACTTCAACATATGAGTAGCTTACTCAAACAGATGCATTATAGCAGTTCCAGTGGACTGTGTTTTCTAACTATGGGATTTTGGGGGGCACTCTAAAAAAAGTTAATTTGTCCATTCATTTTCTTTTGCTTATCCAATTCAGGGTTGCAGGACATTTTATTCAAACATATGAAAATAGTTGCTCTAAGCTGTATTTGTCTGGGTTTAGATTCATATTTATTTGTTGTAGCATATTAAGTTTAAAAATTGTATTGAAAAGTAAAAATTGATGTATGAAAAAATCTTGGAAAGGAAGAGACTTTACTGGCACCCTAAATAGAGAAAATTGTCAGTTTGTAGCAAATATTTAGCAAACCAGTGCATATATCTTCCAAAACTTTAAGATCTCAAACTGCTAATATCTGCCTCTTTATCCTTTTTAAGCTGCTACTTTCTTCTCTCCATCCGCAGGTCCTTCAGAAGAAGCTGGAGGTTCTGGTTTCAGAGGTGTCCAGCTTGGGTCGCAGCCGACTGACTTCGGTACAACAGCTTGGCCGGGGCCTGCAGCAGGATGATCAGGCTCGCAGGAGGGATGATGCACTCAGCAGGCTGTGGGATGAGCTGAACAGCAGCATCAGGACCAGAGAGCAGGTATAGATCTGATAGATCAGGTTGCCTCTGGATGAGGTGATCCTGGTTAGAGCTTGTGAGAGTGATAATCTGTCCCATGTCCTCCAGAATCTGCAGGCAGCAAGGGAGATTCATCAGTTTAACCATGATGTAGAAGAACTGAAGGGCTGGATGGCTGAGAAGGAGGCAGTGCTGGACTCGGACGACCTGGGGCACGACCTGCACTCCATCCAGACTCTACTGAGACAACATGAGGCACTAGAGGTAGGAAATATCCACCAGACACTGAATCAAAGCTAAGTGGTAGAGGCATGACAGCTGAAGTGATGAACTGTCCTGCTCAAAATGAATGTTCCTGCCTTGTTGTTTTCCATCAGAGGGACCTGGTTCTGATCTCTGAGGAAGTAACCAGGAGCAGAGAAGAAGGTTGTGCTCTGAGCAGATGCCAGTCTCAGGCCAGATCCTCTGTAACGCAGTGCCTGGAGGATCTAGAAGTGTTCTGGACCAGAATCCAAGACAAGGCCTCCCAACGATGGGCCAGACTGGGTCAGGCAGAAGATGTACAGAAATACCTTTCCCAGTGGACTGAACTCATGTAGGTTCTCTCAAAATAAAAAAAAATGTATTTACACACTACCCAGGGGTATTCTATAACATTTATGCATTGAATGGTTGTGTTTTCTGTGATTGCACATCAATCTGTGTTTTGGTCCATAAAACCTGCATTAATAGCTCTGTCACCTAGCATTTAAGTGCTTAAGATTGCTGATCTAATCTTAAGTAAATGAGCATTAGTTTAGACAGGCCACAGAGTCAAGGTTAGCTGCACTCCCTGCAGATCAGCTGATGGCACAGGTGATACCCTTCTACAATTAAAGGCTTTTTTTTTTTAGCTGCTCCCTTATTCACACGGGCCCACCACAGTGGATGACTCTGCATTTTTACCTGTATTTTCACATTTTTTTCCCCTGTTTTTTTATTTTTTATATTTTAATTTAACACTTCTGGTCTCAAACCAGGGATTTTTCATGTGTTAGGCAAATGTGTAAATCACTACTCTAATGGAGCCACTTGATACCCTTTTAGACATCCAATTAATAAATCTAATTTATAAAGGATTAAGCTGCTTTAGTCTATGTATCTGCAAGTGACTTTACAACATGCCTCCACCTCAGCTCTTCCATTCATGCGATTTCTGTCATATCTGTTTTCATCTGCTCTGTTCTGTGTTGGGGTCTTGCTGCTGCTCTTCCTGGCTCCAGTTTTCCAAATATGTGCATGGAAGGGTGCGCAGGTGTAAGAACAAAGCTGCGCTACCAAATATGTGTGACTGCAGATCAAAATAACAACCATCTCTTCTAAATCTATGCATTCTTTGCAGTAAGAAACAATTTTATAAAATGGATAGTTTTAAGATCCTACATTGTCTGGTGTTCCAGGGCCTGGCTGAAGGAGATGCTGTCTCTTGTGCGAGGGGAGCCTCAGAGCGGGAAGGGAAACGATCTGGAACAGCTCCTTAAAAAGCACGATGAGTACCGCGTCCAGATTGACAGACAACTCAGCAAATCGCAGGCCACCAAACAAAAAGGAAAGTGCCTGATTGAGGATGGAAACTTCATGTCCGAGAAGGTAATGTTGCCTCGTTACCTTCTAACATCCAAAACATAGAAAGGCCTCGTGATAGCTAATATCCCACTGTGTATTTCTTGTCTCAGGTGGAGCAGCATATCTGTGAGCTGGAGGAGCTGGAGATGCGGGTGGAGAAGGTCTGGAAGGAAACCAGGCTGCTGTATGAGGAAGAACTGGAGATTGTCCTTCTGCAGAGGGAGATGGAGCAGGCTGAGCGCTGGCTGAGCTCCTATGAAAGCACACTGATGGCTGAGGAGTATGGGGTATGTTAATGCTGAGGAGGTGAAATGGACAGGGTCATGCTAGCGTTTCACTTTTCAACTCTGTTGTAGCGATTTGGGGAAACAGTCACCTTGAATCAGGGCATAATTTTCCCTGCAGTGTGTTAATAATGCAGAAGAATGCAGAGATGTTAGAAAGAAAGTTTTCCAAATCACAAAATCGATCTGGATTTTTTCCTGCCCCCTGAAGGGAGTCCATGTTACTGAGATAATAAAAGTGATGATAATAATAATAATAGCCCCAATACACCTGTTTGAAATACACTAGAATTATTGTTGAAGGCAGCTTTCAGAGGACGGAGTCCCCAAGACATCATTCAGACCATGTGACAATAAAACTTATCTTTACTAGAACATTTTCAGAGCTTGCTTTTTCTGCGGTCCTTCCAGGATTCTGTGTCCGACGTTATGGAGCTTCTTAAGAGGCAGGAGGACTTGGAGGCCATGATCCAGGCCCAGAGCGACCGGTTCATCGCACTGCAGAAGAAGAAAACTCAGGTTGGTCTGTAACATTACACCCAAAGAGAATAGAGGTTCATGGACTGAACCGTATGCCGTAAAACCAAATTTTCCCTAAACACAAACAGGATGAAAAAAGTCTGAAACTAAAATCAAGACAAATAAGATCTAAAAGTGTTTTATATTTCCCAGACATTTGCTGTAGGAATTACAAATGATGTGTTTATGACTGGTAGAATACTCAATGCCATAGCCAAACATCGCTTCCATTGTTCCATTAGCAACTTCAGAGTAACATTTAGCAGGTCTGGTGCTGCTTGGTCCATGTATAGGAATGTGGGAAAAGGAGAAAGAGAGCAGCAGGGATTCTTTTTTACTGGCAGCATAAGATAAATTAACTTCCCGAAATTCTATCAATTATCAAAAGACCAGGCCCAAGACCGGCTTTCTTAGTAAGAGCTTTATTCCTTGCAGGGAAGAGACAGTTGCGCTCTGCTTTGACAGTCTGCAAGTGCCCACCAAACCCCTGTCCCAGCACCATCTTATACTCATACACAAGCACACAGCACACAGGAAGGAGTGTAGGCGAGAGAGGAAGTAACAGAAACACTGACATCGGTAAGGTTCCGCTTCAGTGCACAGCAGCCCCTGACAGTCTCGTTAAAAATAATGAAACCAGACGGGAGGATGAAAATCAGACATAGTCTTCACACCTTTTGTCAATTCTCAATAACAGGCTACACAAATAGAGAACTTAGATAAAGGTCAGAGGGTGACATTAAGACTGGTTAACTTTTGTCTTCCTACTTGTACAAATAAAGCATATAAGGTTTAGAGAGGTCATACAAATGTTTCCTCTTCACATAGACATCTCTATTCATCACCAATACAGTCATTTTCATAAGCAATGTATACATAAGCATAATTATTATGAAAAATGGTTATCATATGAGCACAGAACTTATTTTTCTAACATAAGCTAAATTAAAATTGTAGCTTTTGTCTAAAAAACCTTTCAAGTATACACAAGTCCCAAAAGCAGAGGATTGTTTGAGGTTTGATGGGCCACCAGACTTGCAATATAATGGAGGAAAACCCCAATTCTTCATTTTCCATTTTCTTAACAGCAATCTGAAATCCAAAGAGCTTAAAAGAGCCACCCATTTAGTAGTTTTGGCTTTTTTATGTATTGAGAGCATAAAAATGTCATAAAAAGCATTGATTTTGATTTTTAAGGTGAGCCCTGCTAAAACATACTTTCTTTTTTATGGCAGAGGGAGAAGAGCCTGGGTCTTCATGGAAATGAGGAGAAAGACCTCCAGTACAGACGGCCTCCAGCTAGAGTTTCCTCCCTGAGGAGTAAACCATTGGAACCAAAAACCCCACAGAACTCCCCTAGAGATGCACATAGAGTCAGCAGTGGCAGGCAGACAGACAGAACAGTCAGACCATCCGTGCTTGAGAAGAAAACAGAAGCTCTTTCCAGTTCTCCCAGCCCCCCTCTCAGCCCGCCGCTAGAACCTGGACCAGATTCAAAGAGGCTCATTTGCAACAATGCTCAAATAGAATCAGCTGACAGTCCTCCTGATGATTCTAGCCCCGTCCCAGCTGTTAAGCCCAGGAGAAGTCGAATCAGACACTCACACCTAGATTCTGACACTCCCCTCAGAGAATCAGCTGATTCCTCTTCACCACAGCCTCCTCAGTCTCCTCCACCATTCTCTCCTAAACCACTCGAATCTCCTCAGACCTCTATGTCCTCTTCACCAAAAGAACGTCGGCCCAGCTCCAAACCTCCTTTGGCTCCAAAGCCCAGAATCTCCTCTACAGAGCAGGCATCTGCCCGCCGCTCTGATCCCCTGAACCATGCAGAGAAACCACCATCTCCACCTGCCTCACCTCCAGCAATCAGACGGCTTGTTGCTCCCACTGAACCACCACCACCACCACCAGCGGAAGAAAGATGTAATCTCCCTGAATCACCAATGCCTAGCCAGCACGATGCAGCTCCACCTGCTCCTCACGACATTATGCCGCCTGACTCCCTGACTGCTGCACCAATCACACGGGAGGATATTGAGACACCTGACCTTGCTCCTCCATCTCCTGGACAGCGACAAAAGACTGTAGATCTTTCAGAGGGGCAACCTGAACCTGAGGTACAAACTGTTTTATTCATTTAATTAATAATCATACTCAACCACATGTTTTCACACCTGTTGTACTGTCAGGTCACACCTGGGCAGCCACCCAGAATGGAGGGCGTGCTGGAGATCAAACTGAAACAAGGAGGAAACAAGGTACGAGTCACGCTACACATCTGAAGCTGATGATGTGAAAGAAGGTGGTAGTTTGTAAAAATATTCAAAACTAAATTTCAAGGACATACAAAGGTCCCAATGTCAATACTGAGGCAGGAAACACAATCATGTCTGTTAGAGCTCTAAGATCCACACAAAGTGAATCAGTTGAGTACCACTAAATGTAAACTCCACAGAGGAGCTTTTAATTTCAAATATATATGGTAAAGATACTGGATATTTAGTTCTATTTAGGACTAAATTCTATAATTTGTTAATGGTTTGCTATAGTTGAAAACTATAATTTTGTTCTGTGTCTGTAATTCTGCACCACCAACACTTTCTTTGTTTCAGTCTTTTCATTGAACATATATTTAAGAGATAAGAGAACAACATTTCTAGAGGCTTTAAGGGTTTGACCAAGGAAATAGATAATTCACTGATAATAGAATACAATAAAATAGAACATATACACTGAAACCAGCAGTACCAAATACACAGCACTGAGGGTGATGAAAGACAACATTGCACGGCAGCTCGAGTCAATCAGAAAAGCAGTGACCCTGATTTAGGACAAAGGTACAGATTATGTTTTTAAAAAAAAGGAGAGAGAGATCTAAGTCCTTATTAAGACCACAGTAACTGGTAGCCTCAGGGGCACAAGCCCAGTATTCAATTCAATTCAATTCAATTTTATTTATATAGCGTCAAATCACAACAAACAGTTGCCTCAAGCCGTTTTGTATTATAGGTAAAGACCCTACAATAGAATAAGTATCTCTTTGTTTGGTGTGTTTGATTTTATCTTTACTGCTCCATCAAACCTGATGGAAAAGAGAGTTAAAGGAACCACTCGGTCTTCCAGGTGTTTTGAAAATATTTTTTTTTATTTATGGACTTTCGGGAGCACGCAAAAAGAAGAAAAATCTGGGAGCTAACACGGTAAGAAATTGTGCTCTTGCAGCTCTTGAGGAAGAAAGTTGTGATTTCTTTTTTTTTTTTTTTGCTGTATTGAGTAGCTGCTTAAAGGCTAGAGAAGTGTTGTACTCATGATTGCCTCTAAAGGCCAAAGAAAATGATGGATATATTTAGTGCTGCATGCTTGCAAGTGAAGTTAAGCAGAGTGAATCGCTCTGTTGTTATCCTTGTATCTCCACACCTTGAAGAAGGTGCAAGCTGATACATATTGGTGTATTTTTAATGCCTTTAGCCCAGTAAAATAAAAGCCTTTTATTACTTTTCCAAACCTACTTTGAGTGCCTGTAGTTGGATGTTTTTTTCCATTTTCCATTTTTTTTTTTTTTTTTGCCACTGTACCCTTCCATGAGTGTCGGTGGTTTGAGGGACACCGGCGGTGCTCCTTTTATTTCCTTTTATTCATGGCAACATTTTTGGATTATGACAGCCTGTTTGTTGTGTCCACTGTTGAAAGCACTGGCTTATGCTCCTCTGTTGCTGCAGGGTCTGGAGCACTGGGAGGAGGTCTTTGCTGTTCTGCAGGGAGAGACTCTCAGCCTGTTTAAAGACACAGCAGCTGCTGCACAGGTAGTAAACATTAAACATCCACAACACTGCTGACAGCACTGGCTTAATGACATGCAGCAGCAGGTAGGGTTAAAACAAAGGAGTACTTCCCTGAGAGGTACTTTTAATCACTACACCACAGAATACTATTCTGAGAAGTGCAGAAAAAACAAAACAGTATTTGTTTAAAGAGACGCAAAAATGCACTTTAATAAATAATATTAATAACATTTT
Source organism: Pterophyllum scalare (assembly GCA_024447675.2). Taxonomy (NCBI): domain Eukaryota; kingdom Metazoa; phylum Chordata; class Actinopteri; order Cichliformes; family Cichlidae; genus Pterophyllum; species Pterophyllum scalare. The sequence goes on along the minus strand of JAMQGT020007756.1, from coordinate 6,924 downwards.
TCTCTATCATTTGCCTTTAATAGAGATGACATTTATCACCCCCTTTTGTCTAATTCAGACCTCATTTAGGATTTCAAAATCTGTTTATGCTCTGAGTAGACACGAACCATAATCCACGCAGAAATTAAATTTAAAGGTTTTCAAAACTTGGGAAGCTTCTGGAAATTTTTCAAGTATGAAGCTTTTGATTTTATCCAAATCTGGAGAAGATGCTTCTTTTTTTTTCTTTGTAGTTTTTTTCTTTTAGGATGATTATTTTCATTTCAAACATTTTCATAGAGTAAATTATTTCAACTTGTACTTTCATACAAGTATTTTTTCCTCTGCCAACGAGGTTATGTTTTTTGTAGCGTGTGTGTGCGTGTCATTCTGTTGAAGATCGTAACATTTTGAATTAATCCTGATAAAACTTTGTAGCAGTGTAGAGGGGCTCATGTTAACAATCCATTAAAATTTGCCCCCAAGGTCACGATTTATTGGTCAAAAATTGACAAAACACCTTATAATTTAGAAACTATCCTTTTTACAAGAGTGTATTGTCATCATATTGAAAGTGCCATGTAAAGATTTAAAATGTCATTTCACATTTGACCTTTGACCTCTTGAAGTTCAATAGATTGATCTGATGGTCAAATTTAGAGCTATTTAAAATTATGTTTCTTACTGCCATTGTTTGTATTGACAGCATAGAGGCATATAGGGAATGACATCTGGGGATTCTAAATATTATGTTACTTTGGACCTCTGACCTCTTCTTCAAGGTCAAATAAGGTAAAACGTTCATAAAATGTCTTTTAACTTTAAAACTCTGCTTAAAATTCTACTGACTTTCTTTGTATTGGCAACATTTAAGAAATGATGCCTGCATATGGGGATTCTACATATCACATTATAGTTTGCATCCAAATATCATGTAACAGGTTACCTGATCTGGCAAAATGAGTTGCAAATCACAGGTGCTATTTCTTAGGCAAATAACATATGAATCAGCGCGCTGTATTACGGGGTCATTTCTGGGTTCATGGGATGTTCTTGGCAACAAGGGAGAGATCGCTTGCATGTTTTGAGCTTCCAGTGATGTCATCATTAAAATTATGTTGCATGTCTAATATTCAAAGTAAGTTAATGATGACATCACTGGTTATACAGTGGACATACAGTGTTATCCAGTTTGTGGGAGACAAACTCAAAATATTCCAAAATTCAAAGCACCTTGCTGCCAAAGCTGCTGTTTGTGGTCTCCAAACACAGATTATTTACTCATAGTTGAGCAGAAGTCACACATACTGTATCCTCAGTGCGTAGCAAAAAAGGAAATACTGTCTTTTATTTGTCTGTAGGATGGATGATAACACAACAAAAACACCAGTGTTCTCCATCTGCTTCTGCACATTCACTTTAATAATCTCACTGAGGTTCCACCGTTTGACTGTGTGTTGTGTTTCCACAGAGGACCTCTAGGTGGCCTCCTATCAACATAGTTGGAGCCATCTGCAGGGAGAACTCCTACTACAGGAGGAAAGAGAACACATTCAAACTCATGTAAGAGCTGCAAGTTTCACGGACACATTGTAAACACAAGCACAACACAACATTTGACACTGGAAAGCTGAGTTTAAGGTTCATGCTAAATCCAGCTTCTCCATGCTATATGATTATCAGGACATTCAAGAGGAATATTAAAACTTGATATTGGGCTAATTGTTTCGTACTTCTCTGAAACTGTATTATAAGTTGTAATTATGCATCATTCTGATGGATTTGAAATTTTGAGGATCACCGCTGAGGTTCATATAAATATATTCTCCACATATCATGCTTTTCTGTACATCATTACATGCAGTATTTTCTTTGAAAGGTTTATTTTTCTGTCCTTGTGTTGTGTTTTCTGTCCATCAGACTGGAGGATGGCAGTCAGTATGTGTTTGCAGCGTCCAGCAGGGAGCTCCAGCTGGTCTGGGTGAAGATGCTCCAGAACTGCCCCGGAATCTGTCAGCAGCGACTCTGATGACTCCGGGTGAGCACTGACTCATCGTTATTCATTTTAACACAGTCGAGAGAATGTTCTTAGACACACTTTGTTTCATTTCAAGGTGTGTTTGTGACTCTTACACTGTAATTGATTGCTCAGTTGCAGTGGATGATGTGAGATGTTTCAGCTAGTGGGGTTAAATTAAATTATTCTAAAACAAGGAGATGTCTAGTTCTGTCTCCAGAGTCCTGCATTGGGGTCCTAATCCTGTTTGCCACACAGCGGTCCATGATGTCACATCTGCCCTCCTTTCAAGTTGACCCTAAAATGTGTTCTATCTTTAAAGAAAGGAGTGTTAAGAGAAAGAGAATGAGCTGCCTAGTTAGTTAGAAATATACTGTATGATATATATATATATACATTATATTATTTAATAAGCTCACCTTATTCATGTCCAGTTTTTTTACAAATCAGTACCTATTATCCATCACCTACTCCTACATAATGTTTGTGTGATCAAAGTAAACATCTGTCCTGCTGCCCTTAACTTTTTCATCTCTGCTTTGTTTGTTTTTTTAAGTTGAACAATTTTGCAGTTGTTGTGCATGATGGCTTCTATGATTGCAGTACTGCTGCTTGGACTGTTAGATTAAATGAGATTTAAGATGAGAGCATCCTAGCGCTGGACTCTCTCTCACTGCCTATGCACACTGCATCACTTCTGGAGGAGGCTGGCTATACCCATAACTTGCATGTTAGCTCTCCGCCCTTAGAGGGGGCCTGGGCAGCTGTGCCAGGGGTGGGGGACTCTGTGCGAAGGGGTATTGGTGAGAGGGATTTGGCCCGCGGTGCGAGATACACATCAAATACTTGGAGGCGCTTGCTGCTTTTCTAGCTCTCAAGCAGTTTTGTCTGGGCCTGAGGGGCCAAGCACAGGTGTTACAATAGTAGTTTTCTACATAAATAGGCAGGTGGAGGACATGCTTCCTTCCCCTGTCAAAGCTGTCTCACTCTGTTGTAATGTTGCAGTGTTTTTCTCTCTTGCCCATTGAGAGGTCAGACTTGATAGCTAGAGGTGCAAAGGGCTTCATCTACCAGAGGTGTGCATGCCTGCAGATGTCAAGGGTTTGACCAGTGGTGCCAGGACTGGGTGTTCTCCTGTTCCAGCTGCTTTATTGCAGATGTTTTTTCTTAATTTATAACATTCTTGCAGGAACTGTTGGATCAGGGTCTTTCCTTTTCTACCATCTCTTCTGATGGTCTCAGGGTCATATTATGCTCAAATCCAGCATTATTACCTGAGATTATTCCTGCAGCTTATAGCGCCATGGATTTTGAGCTTCTGAAGTTTTGCTCCCCTTGTTTCCCATCTGAGGAGCAGAGGAGGCTGCATTCCCTGTGTCCTGTGCATGTGCTACATGCCTGCACTGACCTCATTGACGGTGTGCATTTATTTGACAAGTTGTTTGTCGGCATCCCATTGGATAGGACAGCCCCTTCGGTGGCTCATCTTATCTTTTTCTGGGTCTGCCATACACTAGCGCGCTGGTGATCTGACTCCAGTTTGGTGGATGCTCTGAGGTGCTTGCATGTATGTCCCATGTGTTGTACTGAGTGAACTGACTGAAAAGAGTATGGACCATTATAACTATAACTTCTGTTTCCTGAAGGAGAGGTATGAGGTACAACACCAAGTTGCTGGGCTCAGTGAAGAATGGCTGTCAAACTGAGGGATGACTGTGATGACAGGGGTGGATATGTACAAGCGGAGGCCTTACATAGGTCATTACAGGTCATCTGCCTTAATGGCGTGAATAGAGCTATCTTCAGCCAGGAGACATGGCATGATATCCTATACTGTATGTGTTATATCCCGTTCCTTTAATTCAGAGAACAGAAGTTATAGCCATAACACTTTGTTTTCATCTTCTTTTTGGCTTCTTTCAGCAAAGTCTTATCTTCAATATATGGTAACATGACCAACTGTTAAAGAGTTAGGCCATTATACTAGATAATGATAATATTAAAGAACACATGAAACAAAGTCTTCATTCAGGTGACCTTAAGCCATCCCATAGTTATCACGCTATAGGTTCAGGCTGCTGAGTATGGTTCTCTTTGAGAGCTTTTCCTCTTTAAAGATAATTCTTCTCGCCCACAGTCACCAAGTGCTTGTATATAGTGGTTTGCTGGATGAATAAGATTCTCTCTCTAATATTACAGGGTCTTTACTGACAATATAAAGCACCTTGAGATGACTGTTTTCTAGTCTTAATGTCCACTCAAAACACTGTATACTGCAAACCACAGTGCTTTATTCTACACACTTTAAACACTCTAACTCACATCCATGCCCAGTTTAGAATCACCATATAACCTAACATACATGTCTTTGGAGCACTTCTGCTAATCTTTTTTTTTTTTCTCAAGTAACAAAATTTGTCATTTTCATTGGTCTAGTGGCATGCAAGGGGAGGCACTTTGCATATTGTTATACAGGATGTTTGACTGTCAACTAAGAATTCAAGATTGAAAAACTAAAATTACACACTTAGGATATTCAGAGATACAGAATGTCCTTATGAAGGGATTTGTGGTCATGGGGGTAACTGTTAAAGACCCTAGGCATTAGAATTGTTATAGAGGTAGTCTATGCCTGATAATAGTCTTTTTTAATTAACAAAGTGTGGTTCAAAGAATAAAGTACATAAAGAATGTGAGCACACATTCAGTGTCAAATGTCAGATTTTCCGTGATATTTTAGCTACGTAGTCAGTCATAATATTCTACTTTGGTCCTGTGAATTTTCTTATTAAAATGAGTTGCTGGAATAAACAGAGAGCATGGCAGGCATGTTTTTTGGGGTCAGAGAGGATGCTTGTCAGTCACACATGTTTGATGGAGTTTCAGGCTGGAATGGTTTCCTTCAAACTGTGTAAGGTAATTTGATTTTGACTTTCACATCTACCTATTCACACTGTGCACTGTAGGGACACTGGGCACCTCTGAGGTGGGTGAGAGGCCAAAGAAATGAAACTCCCGCCAACAGGATTTTTCTTTAATGAGATACTTGGACAAGGTGAATTACATTCAGCGGGCACACAATGGTGGAGAAACACATGGTGGCAAAGGACACAGCTATGGCTCTATTCAGCTGTCATGCATTGCATCTGCTTTAGTTTGCTGCATGGCGATGAAATATGGAGCACTGCAGTGGCTGTATGACTACAGCAGTCATAAAATACACTGACAAAGGGATTTCTGTGGGACAGATTGAGCATGTTTATTTAACAGGTGTAGAAATAGACATGTAAAAAGAACATGCTGTGGTTTTCACAGCAGTTAGTGGTGGGGCTATTTGTTGAGGAACTGAATACTAACGTTCTGAGTTCAGAACGGGATTGTTGGTTTGAATTGTGGCCTAATCAAAGACTGTTTAAAAGAACTGGATGTAACCTTTGGGCTAAAAAGTAAATCCATTATAGTGGTACTTTAAACTTGCATTCTTTTGAATAGCCAGTAAACACTTTCCTAAGGATTTTCTGGCCTCAATCACTTGTTTCAAGCCTTTTTCAAAACAGTATTTTGAAAATTATGGTCATCCGTCTGTCCGTTCGCCCAGCTGCCCACCCCATTAGGACATGCCCGGAACACGTCACCCAGCTGGCACCCAGGAGGTATCCTAGGCAGATACCTGAACCAGCTAAACTGTTCTCTTTTTGATGTGGAGGAGTAGTGGCTCTACTCTGAGCCCCTCTAGAATGACTGCACTCGTCACCTTATCTCCAAGGGACAGGCCAGTCACCGGCCTCACCGAACTCCTTCCATGCCCCGGTTTTGCTTCAGCCGCCCAAGCTGCATCCAGCTTGGGCTGCTGGTACCCATAAGCTCCCTCCGAAGTCCAAGAGGCTAACCAAGCCCAATAGGACTCCTTCTTCAGCTTGATAGATCCCTTCACCAATGGTGTCTACATTCTGGTTTGGGGATTATCACCACAACAGGCACCAACCACCTTGCAGCCACAGTTTCGTGCAGCAGCCTCAACAATGGAGGTGCGGAACATGGTCCATTCGGCCTCAGTGTCCTCAGCCTCCCTTGGAATGCTGTCGAAGTTCTGCCAGACATGGGAGTTGAAGAGCTCGCAGACTGGGGCCTCTGCCAGGCATTCTCAGCGCACCCTCACTATACGTGTAGGTGCACCAGATTCATCCAATATCCTCCCCCGCCACCTGATCCAACTCAACACCAGAGTGGCGATCACTTGCCAGCTCAGCTTCTCTCTTCACCCGAGTGTCCAGAACATATGGCCACAGATCTGATGACATAATTACAAAATCAATCATCGACCTGCAACATAGGGTGTTCTGGTGCCACCAGCCCTTATGGACATCCTTATCAATAATTAGGGCCATGTTTACAGTTAAACACAAACAAAGCAAGGTATGCTATCTGCTGGGTCCCCAGTGAATAACAATTCCTTACTGTATGGGTGTGGATAATGTCTGTCATCTTTTCAATTATGGTCACTTCTCTCCTTAAAAAAAACATGATGATGACAGCCCAAATGCCAGACTCTTGGCTTCATAATGGTAGTCCACAAACTAAGATGTATTTCATGGAGTCTATGTTTAGTACTTCTATATAGCCTGTGATCCTAACACTATTGTTAGCTACATTCAAATGGTCACTGGATAGACTGGTAACTAGTTACTACTTAATGTCATATATGTGCTCAAGACTACAGGCAACACAGCTCACAAGCACTGGCATAGTGCCTCTCAGCAGGCTTCCAGAAATTAGCTAAGAGAATAGAGAAGAAGGAAGTGGGTTTTTAAAGGAGGGTAGCCTTAAAGAGACAAGAACTAAAATTTGCTGTTTCAGAGGATGAACTAGGGGCTGCTGTAAAGGGCAGCAATACGTAACTGAACCAAGTAAATAGGAAAAAACACGGC